>JAXGGA010005142.1:0-80863 GCA_038373865.1 Uloborus plumipes
TATATATATATAACAGGATTGCCTTTGCTAAGTTTCTAAATAACTTGTATTTTACAATACAATTAGTGTAAAATTTAAGAACTTGGATTAATTAAAACTTTTATGATTCATGCCTGTTTTCTGAACATGATCAAAAATGTAAACTCACTTTTAGCCTCCATTGGTTTAGCATTTTTACTGTTCATCTCACATTCAGAATTTGGCACAACTTCAGTTGTCATGTTGCTGAAATGAAAAAAGGATAAAGAATTTTAACATAAACTATGATTTCTAATTAATATAAAGTGAAGTGAACATTAAATTTTAAAAAAATTACTCTAGTGTAGCATTTTCTATAGGTAAATAATCATCTGTGGAGCCATTCTGCTTCGGAGAGGAATTTTCTATATTTGTCTTCTTTGTACTTCCAGCAGACTGTTTATTAGAAGTAGTTTTTTTAGTTTTTGCTCTATACCTAAAAATGCATTTCCAAGTATTACAATGCGTGTGACATACTTTAATTTTAACAACACATTAGACAAAGAAACATCTTCAAGAATTACTGAATATTTAAGTAGTAAAAAGTACTTTTCAAGTTCTTCTGGTGAATGAGCAAAAGTACAATTAGCCCCTCGAGGACATGCTGTTCGCTGAGTAAAATCACGACACATACTTGTCTTGTACTTTACGTTCAAGCTGATTCTATCTTCTTGCATTTGACGGCTACCAAAGTTCTGAATAAAATCAACAAGTCCTTTAACTGCAATACAAGTAGCCTCTTGGGCACTTATTAAATCTTCCCACTTAGGAGGTGGTGCATCTAAATCAAAACAAAATTCATGTAGTAAAAGTATCTTTAAAATTCGTAAATATTAAACAGATATTACATTTATTTTCCTATTATTAAACTTTTAAAATTCTGACACACAAATACAACTAAATAAAATGACTAATTAGTGATTTTAAAGCAATCCCAAGAAAGTTTAGCATTAACTGTAAGGCTCGCAAATGCATATGCAATGAAATAATTTAGGTTTCATTTTTATCTTTCTGACAAAACACACGACATTAAAACCAACTCTCAACATGCATAAGCATTCAACACCGCAAAATAATTTTGCAAAATTATGCACAGATAATTCAAGTTCATTTTTTAAATTAATATACAAATAAATTTCAACATATTTCTAACAATTTACTAGACAAACTATAGTTCAAACAAATAGCATTTTAGAATAGGAAAGTCAATTGTCTACAGCAATATTTCATTTTAACTCACCTAAGCTTGGATCAATACTAGCAAGTAACTCCAAGTGTGGCCGTAACACAGATAAATTACCCGGATCTCCAGTACGCTGTAACGCAATAACTAGCTCTTGAATGCTCAGAGAAAATGACTGGGGTGTTTGAAGCTAAAAAGAAAATAGATTGTGCATCAAATTTCGGAAAATAATAAGGAAATAACTTACTTTTCAATTTAAATAAAGATAATACATACTTCGTGGGTTTTAGATAAATAAAATATTTTGTTCAATGACATAGTGATAATACTGAGAAATTGCTAAAAGAATATAGCAAAGTTTCATGTACATGTATGTGTTAAGAGCATCCTTATGAATTTATATAAACCCAATTTCTTTTATTTTATGCAAGATCATGAAGAAAATATCAATGCTTCTTATGATCTAGCATTTTTCTTTTGTCAAGTAAAAAGCATAACCCAAAAATTAGCATGTAACATGCAACTCACTTCAGATTATTGATAGTTCATATTATGATTTGTATGTAAATACTAATTTTTTAGACGAGAAATACATTGCTAGGATGTTTCATTAACCAGAACAATAACATGCCGCGAAAGGAGTAGCAGAAGTAATCATTCACTGGAGTAGCACTCCGGATCCTCTTGATATTACCAAGAAGTGATAAACAATGGTTGCAGTGCATCCCCATAAATATAAATAAACATTAATGTTGTATTATAGCAATACTTAAGTTTATTTTAAATTTTAATTGCATTTGTAAATGTAACTTGAATAAATAAAAATTATATGGAGTGCTTCTTAACTGAAGATCATCAATGAAACTCATATGCGACACTTCAAAGATAATTTTTTTCTTAACTTTTTATGACGTGAATATTTAATGGGAATGTTTCTCTTAAGAATGAGGGTGATACTCTGGTTTTACACCAAAATGTAAGGGCAAAAATTGCAAGAAAAAAAAAACAGGGAAAAAATATTTTATACTAAGCATTTCAGTGGAAATTCCCTTCTCTCCTTAGTCTCCATCCCAGGTAGCACAAAAAACGTTTAAACGTTTTATAAACGTTTTTAATCCGTTGTCACAACGTTAATAACCATTTTACAACCTTTAAAAAATGAAGTGTGCTACTTGGGATTCTTGCTACAAATATTCATGTTTTTGAAATTTCACTTTTCTAGCTTTTTAGGAGAGTGTTAAATGTTAATATCCCTTTCCTTCCAAATAACCAGACCAGTTTGGTAGGGCCAGTAATAGTGGAGATTTTCAAAAACTAATTTCACAGAAAAAAAGCACAGAAAAAAATTCTAAATTTTTCTGCATGTCACTAAATCTATCAGGAATAACTGTGATTAATTTTTTTTTCTGTTAAATTTATGATTTTTCAAATAATTTCCAATATTAGTAACAAGGGAGATTTCGCCAGTAGCTGACCACCTATGTCTAGTAATTAACCACCGTCAGCTAGTAGCTGACTACTTCTTAAGCACAGTAAAATCAAAATTTGTACCATTTAAATCAATCATTTCTCTGCATGTATGTTGCTATGCATGTAGAATTAAATAATTTTTTTACTTTATTTTGTATCACTTTGGTTTATAGCATCCCAAGTTGTATGCAAAATACCTGAGCAGATAAGTATTGTGCTATAAATGCAAAGGTCATGGAATCAATCCTGCCATGCTCTAGAAAATGCAGTTTTTAATGGCTAATTTTCCTTCCAGCTGAAAGCAGATCTGAATGTCTATGAATCTGTAATCCTAACTCATTGCAGGTTTCTGAACAACAGTTCTGTTGTGCATTAAAACTAAAAACTAATATATATTTTTTTAACATGGTAAAAATATCACTTTCATATATTATCACTTTGGGTGTTATTCTAAAAATTATACATAAAAAACTGGTTTCTGAATTCCTGATGGGGAGGGAGAATGCTTCTCAAAGGTCAGCTAGTTAATTTTAATATAAAATGTAACAAATATATGATATTTCATTGCACAATAACAGATTCATAAAATCTAAAAGGTTAAAACTTCAAATGATCAAAAGACATTAAAGCTTGTTGATAATGACAAAAGCTATACTGATTCAATATAAGTAGCACAAACATCATTGAAAAATTTTATGATTTCAAATCACACTAATTAGGTACAAAAAATAGATTTTCCAATTACCTTATCAATAATAGACTGCATGTGAGATTTATGAACTAAATCACCATACAAAAGAGAAGACCACTGCTCTGGTGCTATACGCAGGCCTGCTTCACTCGCAATTTGTACAATTTGAGAATCATGCTCTCGTCTTAGAGATTCATACGTACGAAATTCATCTTTTAATTGCATGAGAGATGAATCTCCATCACGTTTATCAACCTATAATATTTAAGTGATGTAATCAAAATAATTTGAAATTAATTAATCTTTCAAATATTTAAAACAAATAACAATTGCTATAAGAAAATATGTATGACAGGAATGATTGTGAGTTCATGAAAAAATACTTTAAAATTTTAAAGAGAAAATTGGCAGTAGGGAAGGGGTCATTTTTTAAACTAAGACCCCTCAATATTTAAATACAGCGGAACTCTAGTAACTCGACGCAAGGATAACTCAACTACTTCAGTAAGATAACATTTATTTTCTCAAACGTTGCTCCAATGTTGATTTCAATAGGTGCTTCTCTAACTTAACGCACATTTACAAGAATTCCTATAAGGTGACATCTACTTCCTATTTTAATCCACATTTTGCAACCGATAACTCTTTTACATTAACCGTTTCTGAGGATCCTGCTGTTTATGCGTTTGTCTATTCATTGTTTTATGGAAAGAGCTCTTTTTCAGAATTCCCACTAGTACCCAAAGGGGGGCAGACACCAACCATACTTTGTGCTGTTAGTGCAGTCCTATGGTTGGAAAAATGTACCCAGGGCAGCCCAGAAGGAAAACAAGACAGCACCTGCACAATGCATTTTATTTTTCAAGCAAGTGTGAACAGGGGGATTCTTTTTGACACGGAGCTCTTATCTCTTTTCACAAAGTTTGGATTCATTTCTAATAAGGTATTCAAAATTGTCCTATTTATTTTTTATGTTCTTTTCAATCAAAAAAAAGGGAAAAATCATTTACTGAAATTTTTATAGTGCCCATGGTATGCACTAGTAAATAAGCAATGCAGAAAACACTACAATAGTAGAAATTGTGGAACCTCAGTAAGTTGACACCCTTGCTTGACTCGACATATTTCCGTGGCTCTGTGACGTTTCGAATTACCGAGGTTCCACTGCATATGCATATTTATACATTTATACATCAATTTCTTTAAGTAAACATACAAGACACATTTCCTATACTCACATAACTAAGTCAAAGTATAGTGACTGTGTTGCATTAAACTGTTCATGAGTTATAAAGTTCCCTATGTGCTGGTATTTATACTAATTATCTTTAAAAAATTACTTCAAGGTGAACTAAAAAGCTGACGCAAGAGATTTTGAGTTTGCCCCACAAAATTATTTTCAAAGTAATGAAAATAACACTATCTACTGAACAAATGGAAAATAATTTATCTAAATGCAACACATTAATCTCTAAATTGAAAACACACAAACCAAATCAAAGATTTCATGTATTCCTTAAAACAGAAGTGAAATACAAACTAGAGATATTGTGTATAAATTAAAGAGCTTTAATTGATTTAAAAAAAATTAAATTCCACAAAGATTTGGCATTTAACTTTTAGACGCACTTAAAGAGCAATGAATTTTGCTTAAGATTTTTCAATTCTTTGATTTTTACAGCAATAATGTATTACAGCAATAATAGTATAGCAATATATATATATTTTTTTTTCTCTTAATAAAATACAGTAAACATCAAAGAGAAGAAAAATTCTGTTCCTATACCGGAGACAGAGATTGCAATTTTCAAAATGAAGGCCTCAAAAGTATAAACAAGGCAGTTGAAGGGTTTTTTAAGCAAAATTATTTCAGAACTGTACTTTAAAACTCTATTATAAATATATTATTAATAACCATCGATATAGTTTAAGCAAACATAAAATTCAAATTTAGATTAGAACTAAATTTTTAATTCGTTAAGAACACAGAATTTTGATTGAAAATTTTAAATTTGTGGTATCAATAAAAATTAAAAGAACTTTCATTTATTTGCTTTCTACTAAAATGTAGTAAGCATCAAGAGTGACAAAAGTCGATTCTCACATTGAGTGCAAAGAGAACACACTTTTTAAAATGAAGGCATTAAAAGAAAAAAAACTGACAAATAAAAGAATTCATTAAAGTAAAATAATTTTAAAATTGGCTTCAACAGGTCTATGCAATGAATATTATTTATAACTGCTGACATGATCGAAGAAATTTAGAATTAAGGAGAAAATATTTGGAGGATAAAAGCATAGCGAAAATTTACAGATTTCCTTTATCAACACATGAAAACATACTGGAAAATTCAGGTGTATAAACAGAATCCAGCCATTCCTGATATAAGGGAAGAAATAGCCTGATTTGTTAAGCACTGGGCTCATGGCTGCAGGATTGTAGATTCAATATCAACCATCTGCATACACTAATGGCGACAGGTGAATGGCATTTTTTGCTGTGGTTAAAGGCCTCTAAGCTCTCATTACAGATCAATACTTCTACGGGTACTAGATAATGGGTTGTTTAGCTCCTGATCTGAATTAAAATAATCAAAATATTGTTAGATGGTGCTTCCATTTACTTCATGTTTTTTTCAAACTAAAACCTAACTTCCACGCTAGTCGCAGAAGGATATCTTCATTAAAACTCTTCATTTGTATATTATTTTATTATTGTTATTTTGCTTCTAAAAATGCATCCCATCATAATACGAGCATCAAAATCAAAACCTACTACATTTTCTTACATTTTAAGTGTTTCAAGCACTTGCATACTACAGAACATGCTAAATCATTTTTGGTGTATAAAATAGCATAGCATTTCATGGAATTTAAATAGATTTTAAAAAGGTTAAGAAACATGTCAATTAAGTGTTGTAAATGATGCTTTTTTTTTACAAAGAACAACATTTAACCCAGATAAATTACTCTAAAAAAATAGAAAAAAACTTTTCATTGATTGACTCACCTTAAAGCATGAAGCTCGGTACAATAATTGCACTACATGACCTATGCTTGTTTTTGATGACTGAGGAAAATGAGAAGATAAACGCTGTACAACAAACATTACTAAAACTTTTCTTGACAAAGCTGAACCATCTTCTAAAGCAAGCATTACCAACTTCAATATTTCTTCTTGTAAGGCTAAAAGAGCCAAAAACGTAACTTTGTTGAAAATTAACAACACAGTATGAATGTTTTTAAAAAATTTAATGAATAAGTAAAAAGAGCAAATTTATTTTTAGACAAAACCCTAAACATGTTTAAATATGCTAGCGCATTTTGCAACATTAAAGAATAAATAAATCATTAAAAGCTCTTAAAAGATATATTTTCAACATTATATTTAAAAATGATTATTTGACCCACAGAATAGAACCTTTAGGTTTCTCTGCTATGTAGAATACTTTATGTATACAATTATATTACCTTTTAAAAATCAAACACAGGAATCAACTCTCCTACAATTGCATATACTAGATCATGTTATTGAACGGTTAGTATATACAAAATTTACAAGTAAAATGTGCACTCCAATCGAATCATGGAACAAAACTTTGGTACTATGAACTAAAGGTGCTACAAAGCAACTTGGCTATCTAAATACTAATTTACATACATCATGTACGAAAAAATGTTTTGCATAAAATAAAGTAATTACTTCATAGCTTCCTTCTTTGATTCAAGGCTAAACAGCAAGAAAGATAAAGAGAGTTCTTCTAGCTTCCTGGCTATTTGTACTTTGGGGACAAGGGACTTTTGAAAGGTATTGAACAATTACATGCTTTCTTATAATATTTAACTATGTTTCACACGTTTCTATTTTACATTTAAATCTTTCACAGTGGTTTTTCTACCTGAAAAGTTAGTTGATCAATTAAAAGTAGCGATGGCAAAATCATGCTTATGCAATTTTTAAGAGCAAGAAGGGGCAGAGTAACACTGGATCTTAGACCTATCTAGATATTGCAAATATTAGTTTCAGACACTCTTATATTAAAAATGACTGAATCTTTCAAACTGCCACTTTGTTAATTTTGCCTAGAAATGTATTTTTACTTTTAAGTATTAAAAGTTGAAAATCACTGGGACAAAAAAAAAAAAAGACGCAGGAAAGGTTATATTTTCAGAATGAATACATAACTACTCAACACCTTAAGAGCCGTTTTTTTTTAAGAATCAGGCAGTCAAAAAACTTCACATTTTTTATTTTGCTGAAAATTTCAGAATATGGTCTTTATTTAAATTTATTAAACACGTTTTTTTTTTTTGTTTTTTTTTTTCAAAAAAAAAAATTTTTTTTTTCCATTTTGGCAGGTCAAAGTTGGATTTTGCTCTTTTTTTTCAATAAAAACATGCCAACTTAGATGAGCCAATAGTTTTTGCTTTAGAAGTGAACCTTGGAACTGACAATTATTTTGTGTTCTACTATATCCCCACTAACTGTAAGTATATAAATATTTGTGGACGTCTCTTGGCGCAAAGGTCAGAGGTCAAACAAAGTTATAAGAAAAATAGTTTAATGCAACTTTGACCGACCAAATATTCTTGTGGAAACGGAGCACCACGGTAGTGCATATATCAGTAAATACCCACCAAAGAGTAGTATCCAAAAACATAAAGTTATGTGTGGTTGATATTTTGCTCATTGAAATATTTGACTCTGAAGTTGCAGAAATCGCAAAATCACGTGACTTTGAGGGTCATTATCTCCTTGCACCATGAGTGACCAGATACAAAACTAGTTGGAGTAGAAGCCTTTCTTGTCCCAGAAACACAATCCGTTAACAAACCTATGGCTACTCTTTCAGTTTTTGCATAATTCGGCTCTAAACTTTGAAAAATGAGTGTTTTTCGGCGTTAAGAAAAAAGGTCAATTACCTGTATTTAAAAAGGCATTGCTATTATTTGTAGCATTATTATATCCCAACTTACTAACTAGCTGAAATGGCATCTAAAGATGGTTATACAGTTGAAACTAAATTGAAAATGAATTGTCGAAAATACTCAGTATACGTCAAAAACCATATTTTTTTATTTGTCCAGGTGACGTTTTTTTTTTTTTTTTTTTTGCTACAGCTCTTTATTCCGTTCGGTTCCAACATAGTAAGTAATTTATGTACTTCTTGTCGTTCTAGTTGCTGTAAAACTGGAAAGTAATGTATCTTAAGTCTGATATAAAGTATTTTCTCTTGTCATATCAAGTTTTTAATGTAAAAGAATATTTTGAAATGGATAATAGACCTAATCCAAAAAAAAACTTACTTGTTCAGCTGAGCCCTCTTGCTCGATGTCATGAATGTCATCAAAAATTTCCAGACCTGCACCGAGAGGCTTTAATGTACCAAGATTTTTAAGGGGGTCTGGGACACATCTTGAAAAAAAATTTATTAAACAGTTTAGAATTTTGAAATTTTTTACGCTAATTCACCATCTGTTTAATAAGCAAAATCATCACATACAAGACAAAAAAAAATTTTTTTCAATTTTTTAACTTAAATTTTTTTCAAAAAAGGGGGGTCGCTTTAAATCGCAAAAACTAAAAATATTCTTGAACAATTTTCATTTTTTTTTCTACAATATAAACACAAATATATAAGCTTTAATTTGTATTCGGCAATTTTAAAAATAATAATTTAAAAAAAAATTAAAAATATTTAAGTAAAAATTTCTAAAAATTCGGAGGTACTTTTTTTTCAAAAAATCATATTTTTTGAACATTTTTTTTTTTTTAAATTTGCCGAATAGAAATTCAAGTAAACTGTTTGAAAAAGTTGTTCTCCAAATTTCGGAACGTTATCCTTATTAGTTCTTGAGTTATAAGAATTTGAATTCAAAAGATCCGGAAAAATTGCATCATGGCGAAAAACGCATTTTAAGGGAAGTCATTGCTGTGTCAACAGTTGCCTGACGGCTACATTAAATTATAATATCTTCCGTTCTAACTAAGATAGGAACAAGATTAAAACCTCATTTTAAAGAGAAGAAAACAGAATTTTTTTTGAAATAATAAAAAAAAAAATGCAAAAGTTGACGATTTTTGTGTCCCAGACCCCCTTAAGAAGTGACATTCTGCTAAAGAGGCTTCTGATTTGTGAAAAAGTTGAGTTTTTGATGACATTCACAACATCGACCAAGAGGGCACAGCTGAACAGAAGTTTTTTTTTTTTTTTTGGATTATGTTTATTGTCCATTTCAAAATATTGTTTTAGCATTATAAACTTGATAGGACCGGATATATTGCTTTATATCAGACTTAAGAGACATTTCTTTCCTGTTTTACAGCAACAGAACGACAAGAAGTACATAAATTGCTTACGATGCTGGAACCGAACAGAATAAAGAGCTGTAACAAAAAAAAACGTCGCCTGGACAAATAAAAAAATATGGTTTTTGACGTATACTGAGTATTTTCGACAATTTATTTTCAATTTGGTTTCAACTGTATAACCATCTTTAGATGCCATTTCAGCTAGTTAGTAGTAAGTCGGGATATAATAATGCTACAAATATAATAGCAATACCTTTTTTAAAACAGGTAACTGGCCTTTTTTCTTAAAGCCGAAAAACACTCATGTTTCAAAGTTTAGAGCCGAATTATGCAAAAACTGAAAGAGTAGCCATAGGTTTGTTAACGGATTGTGTTTCTGGGACAAGAAAGGCTTCTACTCCAACTAGTTTTGTATCTGGTCACTCATGGTGCAAGGAGATAATGACCCTCAAAATCACGTGATTTTGCGATTTCTGCAACTTCAGAGTCAAATATTTCGATGAGCAAAATATCAACCACACATATCTTTATGTTTTTGGATACTACTCTTTGGTGGGTATTTACTGATATAAACACTACTGTAGTGCACCGTTTCCACAAGAAGATTTGGTCGGTTAAAGTTGCATTAAAAAACTATTTTTCGTACAACTTTGAGTGACCTCTGACCTTTGTGACAAGAGTCGTCCACAAATATTTATGTACTTACAGTTAGTGGGAATATAGTAGAACACAAAATCATTGTCAATTCCACGGTTCACTCCTAAACCAAAAAGTATTGGCTCATCTAAGTTGGCATGTTTTTATTGGAAAAAAGAGCTAAGTCCAACTTTGACCTCCCAAAACGGAAAGAATTTTTTTTTTAAATAAAAAAACACGTTTTTAATAATTTTAAATAAAGACCATATTCTGAAATTTTCAGCAAAATCAAAAATGTCAAGTTTTTTGACTGCCTGATTCTTAAAAAAAAAAGAGCTCTTAAATTATACATAGCTTTATAACAAGTATAATACCAAGTTTTTTTTCAGCATTAATTTTATTATGAATACGGCCCCACTTTTTTATTCAAGGACTTTTTTCAATCTGATGATTGAAAGCTTACAATGCTAATAAAACATAAACAAGTCCCAACTTCCAAGACTGATAGTTGATTCAGCTTTGTTGTCTTCTTTATGAATTCTTATTTTACTGCCGCGCAAACTTGTGTAAATTTACTTTCAGGGTCAGTTTAGAAACCATTTACATTCAAGAAGAAACCATAAGAAATGTATACCATGAAATGTCTCCCTCTTTATCCAAATTATGCATTGATGTTTTATTTTATTTACAGAAACAATTTGTGTGATAATTAAAACTTTGTCTCATCTTGAATTTGTTTCTAATTTTAAGTACTAAAACTATAAGGTTCAACAGTACATTAGGAACTTTACACATGGTAAAAATTCATAAACATAAACGCTTATCCAATGACAGTAGCTTAATCCTCTGAAGTCAAGCACATGGTATCACAACCTAGCTTGGTAGTTTTACATAAAAATTAGAAAACTGGAAAGAAAAATATAGCTAAAAAGGGAAGAAGCTTTCTCAAAATGTTTACCCTTGGCACTGTAAAGAATATAAGCTTATTCATTATCAATTTTACCAGATGAGATAAAAGAACTCTAATTGAATCACTATTTTGAAGACACAGCCATTAACCCCTTCCTTCTCGCGCCCGTGAAAATGACGGGGTGAAGTTTCGTCCTCTATTTCTTGCGCCCGTGATATTTCCAGGCTGAAGTGTTCAAAAATAATGCGCGAAAAATAATAAAACAATCTATTTCTTATGCCCGGAATCATGTTTTATTTCTCAATATGTACACCAGATGGCTGCCCTAGTCTATTTGCAACGTTTTTAGAGAAAAATATTATTAGAGTTATATTTTAGAGTTTTATATAATTTTCTTGAATAAAAATATAGGTACTTTTATGACCATTTTCTTCAAAATTATGCGAGCGTTAAGGGGTCAAACCAATAGAGCAATATCAAGTCTCTTTTTGAAAATTTGTATTCCTACAGAAAGATTAAGAACATCTGATTCACACTCTCATAATTTGCTCAATATTGGTTGTTGATTAAAATACAACATGCTGACCCGTGCAAAGCATTCGCACAGGACAGATGACATTTTAAAAAAACACGTTTTTCAAAGTAATTTTTTAACAGCAAAAATGTGAATTATTTGTTTGTTTCTCACCGATAGCGATGAAAATAATCTTTAAAATGGTGTCTTATGTTTGAAGTAGATGAAATATTACTAAAATTATGCCATACAAACACACAAAAACCAATAAATAAAAATAAATAAATAAAATAAATAAATGAAAATAAATAAACACCTATGAGAAATAATATATATGGTGATGGAAAGTTGGTAGAGAATTCTGCGGGGCAAAAAATCTTTTAATACCATACTTCTACCCCGATTCGAGCTTACACTGTTCCCATTTTAGCACAATGCTCTATCCGACTGCACCATTAGAGTTTAGTTTTTGAATGCTATTCATTAAAGTCTTCTGGAAAAAAACTTTGTTTCAAAAAAAAGTTAGACTGTTGGTCTATTTTTTGTCAATATCCACACCATAACGTTTAAAATGAGGGGTAAATCTGGGAGTTTGATTATGTAATAAGGAAGATCTGGCATGGTAACAAAAAACAGGCTAGAGAAATAAGATATGATAAAGGATAAATACAATTTTGAAATGATTGTTAAAATAATGCATTTCACCTTATTTTGATAATAAATTAAGCATATAAAACAACATAAAGAAAATGATGCTTCATACTAAGGAAGTACAAGATTCAAGCTAACAAGTATGCAGCAGATTTTCTATTTTGAAAAAGCCTTATTCCTTACTAAAGAATAACATTAACCACATCAGTGCTATTCATAACATACTTTTTACTTAGACAATATCATATACTAACACCTTTCATTTTCTTTGATGGACAACTTAAATACTGTAGAGCATAAAAGATATTTTAGGTAAAATGTTAAAAAAATTTATGCAGAAAATAAATGAAGATATAACTATGAAAACAACACGCACCTGGACCTAAGAATTGACAACCTCTAGCTCTAACAGCAGCCCATAGGTTAACTGATACCTGCTGAGGGTTTTGATGTTGTAAAATCAACTCGACTACAGCTCTTTCTGCAAGTGCTCGAGTTGCTCTTATACTACGAGCTCTACCCTCTTCTTCAGCAAGTTGACAATTCATAAGTTGAACAAGTTTTTTTTGCATTGGTCTACTTAAAGGACTACTCCGGGGAGTACCTTTAAAAGTGTTAAATATACATGAAAGATCATTTTTAAAAGTTATTACATACTTTCAAAATAGAGAACACTTTTACAATATGGGTTATTTTTAATAAATTCATACAATTCAGGAAGGCAATTAAAAAAAATAATAATAATTTCACTTTAAAAGAAAAATAATTGCTCATGTATATCTTAGATGTGTCTAAAAACATCATTAATAAAGCACTTTGCTTTTCATATTGTTTGTTAACTGTTTTTACCAAAATTTTGGGTCAATTTGTCAAATCCACTATCAGACATTTTCAATGGGTTTTAACAAGATTTTTAATGGGGTTTTTCACTTCAAACTTACAACATTTAGCTCTGCACTTCATTTTGTGCATTTTTGCAATTGGAAGTATGCATCTAAGATCAATAGTTGCGAAATAAAGGACTTGCAGCTTAAAACAGAAAACCCTTACATATATATATATATATATTAACATAAACAAAGTAGTTGAAGAATCATCATTTTTTTGCAAAGTTTTATACTTCTAATTAAATATATATAATATATATATTAGGGTGATTCAGAAATGTATGGAAAAAAATAAACTTTGTATTTTTGTGCGTCTTACCCTCTTATTTTGTGCCACTATATACACTGATTATTTGTGCAAAATTTTGGCAAAATATATTAATATTTAGAGGTCGCTCAAACGCCTTGAAATTTCGTGATATTGACAAAAGCGTGATCGTAAATGATATCTATAGAAAAAAGTAGCATTTGTATTTTTGTGCGTCTTACCCTCTTATTTTGTGCCACTATATACACTGAATTTCTGTGCAAAATTTTGGCAAAATATATCAATATTTAGAGGTCGCTCAAACGCCTTGAAATTTAATGATCTTGACAAAAAACGTGATCGTAAATGATATCTATAGAAAAAAGTAGTCTTTGTATTTTTATTCGTCTTACCGTCCTATTTAGGCCCTTTATATACACTGAATTATTCTCCTAAAATTTTAGTAAACTATATTTACATTTAGGAGTACTTCAAATTTTGTGATAGTGGCACAAATGCGAACGTAAATAATAATAATAATAATAAAGTTACTTTATTGCTTTTTTATATCTCCGAAGAAAAAAAAGCGTGCAATCACAAAATGAACTATATATCTGAAAAAGTAATGAAATGCAGAAAAGTATGAAAACTAATCTAATACGGAAAAAATATAAAAAACAAATTTAAATGCATTAAATATATAGTAATTCGCTCATTAATTCTTGCAATACTTTTTAAGGTTACTTTTTTGCAACTTTGAAACCTTTTCTGTGTTCCTGTACCACTTGAAGAAGACACTGTCTTTGTTTTTCGTCGTTAGTAATAGTCTTAACAAATGCTTCAATAAGGGCCATGCCACGCTCCGTATTGTCGTTTACAATCCTCAGTTTCTTTGGTAGTATAAAGTCTTGTTGGTAGTTATCTTAAAGATTCGAAAATGCTCGGGATCAAACAGCTGATATATTTTGAGTTTCTTCTTTACATGAATAAGGACGCTAAAAATATTCCAAATCATTTCTTAGTGCTTGCACAAAAAGGGTTGCTGGGAACCCAGCTCTTAGATATTCTTTCCCATTAACGATAAGAATGTGAAAGAAATCACATTCATATGTTACGAATACCTTTTGTTTGTCCAGCTGCAAGTTTGAACTGGTTGGGAAATATCCATAACTTGAAGCCATAAAGAATCTTTAACACAGATATAACACGAGGAACCACTCCTGGGACACGAAAACATACACCAAGAGAAGGTGCTCCGCTCAAGAAAATCGCACTAAGCTCTAGTATCTTCCTTGGACACTTCTTTTACATGGGTCATCAGAAGTTAACTTTGCGCAATTTCCATTACTAGTTGCACATTGCTCTGAATGTGCTATCAACTCCTCAACCTCATCGTTCCTCTCTCCAGGTTTAAAATTAGAATGTTTTATTCTGGACTAGGATTGCTAAAACCACTTAAAAAGCAATATTGTAGATCCAATGGCAGTGGATGGTTCCACGCAATTACGTGAACATCGCATCTGACATTGCACGCAATCAAATACCCCAATTCTACCTATTTCTTGGTTTATCGGTTAAAATACCGAGAGACCAAGAGTAGAATAGATTTATGTTGTAATACCACAGAAAACACAATGTCTAAATCATAATGGCGGAAAGCACAATATAAAAGTTGCTTCCCTAGTTTTTTTTTTCCCCCCAAGTTCAAACATGCTCCAACTTTAGTACCGGCAATGCATGTAGTATTGAAACACATACCACGTACGAGTTCAGTAAGTTCCCATTTATCTCACTGGTTATCGTATAGTAGCATTTTCCGTAGCAATTCCAATGCCTGACTAACTTACTAGAATCCAGAATTAAATCATCAATGCTTGTGGTCCTGATACTAATACTGGTATGAAACCCGCCGATCATCCTTCATTTTCCCAATATATTTTGAATAAGTGTTTCGTTCCAGTGAACTATCAAATGAAGTTCTAGATTTAATTGACTTTTGTAAGTTAACGGCTAATTCAGAGCGAATAGTTTGCTTTTACCGTTTTATGGACGTTGTCAAATCCTCCCCATTTTGACCCATACTTTGTACTGTAGCAGCTACTATCAAAGTGGCTTTCTGTCACTTATACTGGGCCCTGTCTAGAGTGGATGCTAGGTGTTTTAGCCAAATAAACTCATACACCTCAAACAACCGAAAAGAAAACAGAAACCACAGCCCGAGCTTGCAGCTGCATATTAATTACCCAAACTCAGGTAAGAGATAATGCAGCTTTGGAGCGGGGGGGGGGGGGTAATCGTTACAACTCACTTTGAGCTATTATTTCATTGACTAATTACTTAGTAGAGTAAACTAACGTTTTAAGTTATTCCATTTTATATGAAGAATAATATTATTTCGGGTAATGAAGCTACATACTCCAACTCTCGAAATTGCTAATTTTCAACAGAATTCGATCGCGTTGAGCGACCTCTAAATATTATTCAATTGAGCTAAAATTTTACGTACATCACATTCATGAATAGTGTAAAAAAACTGCGGG
Source organism: Uloborus plumipes (assembly GCA_038373865.1). NCBI lineage: Eukaryota > Metazoa > Arthropoda > Arachnida > Araneae > Uloboridae > Uloborus > Uloborus plumipes. The sequence continues at coordinate 16,061 of JAXGGA010005142.1, forward strand.
GTAAGACCAGAGAAATTCAAAAAAAAATTTTTTTGAATCACCCTAATATATATATATATATATATTAGGGTGGAGTGAAAAAATAAAAGTACAAAATAAGTTTAGCCTGTGTGCGGAAAAGTTGCCCCTTATGAAGCTTATTTATTGTACAAAATTTTAGCAAAATAAAATAATATCTTTATCTGCCTATCTGGCCTTGAATTTTAAGTATTTTTCTTAAATTTTACCTAGCTGGCAAAAACGAAATGATAAAAATATAAGACCTCTAATTTGAAGTTACGAATGATTGGCACTAAACTTAATCATTTGAAATAAATAGTCAGTCAATAAGTGAAAGATCTTGGCAATTGTAGGATGATCTTTAAGTGTACAACTGTACATAGCGCTTGCGCAACGCGCGTGCTCTTTCTGGCAGAGCAATGTTTACGTTCACTTATTTTGCTACTATCAATTGCAGTTTTTTTTTCTGCGAGTTAGTTGAACACCTATCGTTAGAACGTTCTTTTTAGTTTATATTACGTGTAAGCCATTTTTTCTCGTCCACGTGACACGAGAGTACTTCCATGTACTTATCACACGTTACTTAGGGCATTTCAAAATGCCCAAGACTGGATCACAAGACTGAAGTCCATTCTTTGGAACTCCTGAAATCTTCAAATATAATATTCTACATACGTATGCAGGTGTTGTAAGACATTATTTATACAGGGTGTCCACTCCAATCGTGGACCAATAGCTAATTTCTAAACCGTTAGAGATAAGCATATAGTTTATTTAGGAAAAAATCTCCAAATTTTGAAAGGAATTTTGGGTCTATTCAATGTTTTTCAAAAAATCAAATTTTGAAAGAGTTACGAAATTTAAATTTTTATACAGCCCCCCAGTCCTATCAATCATCTTTAGTAAAACATTCTTGACATTGTAACGTTTAAAACTAAAAAAAAATCACTGTTCTACGACAAAAATTGACCGAGTTATGACATTTTAAAAAATCAAGATTTTGCATTATTTCATGACGTCATCGAGAGATCGCTTAAGGGACCGTATGCGAAATCCTTCAAAATCTTGATTTTTCAAAACGTCATAACTAGGTCAATTTTTGTCGTAGAGCAGTGATTTTTCTTTAGTTTTAAACGTTACAGTGTCAAGAATGTTTTACTAAATATGATTGATAGGACTGGGGGGCTGTATAAAAATTTAAATTTCGTAACTCTTTCAAAATTTGATTTTTTGAAAAACATTGAATAGACCCAAAATTCCTTTCGTAATTTGGAGATTTTTTCCTAAATAAACTATATGCTTATCTCTAACGGTTTCGAAATTAGCTATTGGTCCACGATTGGAGTGGACACCCTGTATATACGCCTATAATTTTTATAAACACATTAAAAGGAACCTGCTTATATGGATGTGTATTCCCGTGTAAGGAATGATCTTAAATGCTTATGGGGTAAAAGTGCACTTCCTTCTGTATCAATCAAGAAATACAATCTAAGGTAAGATAATACTGTACGAAATATCGTAATGTTAAAAAGAATTTGAAACAAAAAGGTGTACTATTTTTTTTTCCAAAAAGGTTGTGTCTTTTAGAAAATCAGTTGAGCAAAATCTTTTTGATATTTCATTATGAAAATGCAAGGATTTGTTCTCTGTTCTTGCAAAATTAAAGTTCCTATTGATGAAAGGGCCTTTTTAACGGATCAAAGAACACTAGGTAAAATGATAATTGGAAATGTTGATACAAAAGCAAGCAAAATAATTGAAAAGAGATTAAAACGAAATGATAGAGCAGCTGAAAGAGCTAAAAATACTCAACTGCAAGATATTGTGGAAAAAGCAGGTAGACTTTCTACTTCTAATGCAGGACAGATTTTGAATTTTTCTAATTCTTCTCGCAAAAATGAAGTTACGATTTCTGCCTATGAACAACTTAAAACGAAAAGCACAATTATAAGTCAAGATTCTCATTCAACTTCGCAAATGAAAACTAGACTTCCAAATTTAGCACAGGCTTGTGACAGAACTGGTGTGTCCGATAGGTCAGCTTCAGTCCTCATAAATGCTTCTTTACAAGATATAGGAATAATTACTAAAGAGTATTCTTCTAAAGTAGTCGATCGTAGTAAAATTAGAAAGGAAAGGAAAAAAAACTGTCTTAACTTGAAAAGGAAAAATGAAGAACTCTCTTCAGCAGAAGAATATGGATTGTACTTTGACAGTCAAAAAGACAAGATTTTAATTCAAATTAAGGAAGAAAAACGGAGAGCTAAAAGAACAATCACAGAAGAGCATATTGCTTTAGTTTTAGAGCCTGGATCTAAATATGTTGACCATGTCACTCCCAAATCTAGTAGTTTAAATGCCATAAAAATCAGCATATTAAGTTTTTTAGAGAAAAGTGCTGACATTTCTAAGGTACAAGCTATTAGGTCTAATGGAGCAGTGGTCAATACAGGATCTAAAAATGATGGTTTAATAAGACAAATTGAACTCTCTGTTGGGCGACCTTTATAATGGTATATTTGCTTATTACATACTAATGAATTACCGATACGTCATCTAATGGAACATTTGGATGGAACAATTACAGTCCCTAACGGATTGTGGAAACATTGGGGGGAAACTAGAATCTTGTGAAGGTATGCCTGTAGTTCACTTTTGAAAGGATAGAAGTAACTTTGCCCGAGATTGCCTTTAATGAACTTAGTACGGACCAGCGGTATTTCTACGAAATGTGAACTGGAATTTCAAACGGAAAAATTCCGTACAACTTGTCACAAAATGCTCCAGAAAAATGTGTCATGCCAAATGGCTAACGAAAGCAAATAGAATTTTGCGGCCCACTGGAGAACTTGAGAATATTAACACAGTATGTTACTAGAGTAGGCATGCATGTGGTTTGATATTAAATCTAAATCATCATGTCTGTATGGTAGTCAACATTTTTACAGTATAATAAAAAAAATCTTGATTTCTACCTAAAGAGCTAAGGAATATAGTAGATAAAACACTGCTATGAAACGTTTATTTTGGGAATTCGGAGAATATTATACCGGTCTATTATACCATGCTGTCTGGTGATCGAATACACGTGAGAAAGTTGGGCCTTCGAAGATTTTTAGAGTGTAGACGGATGGATGAACTCGATAAAAATGTTCGAGGATTCAAGATTCTCATTGTATATTTCAACGTTGATAACTATATGGATTTAATTGACTGGAATTTAGTTAACCTTACCGAGCACACGATTACGAAGTCTATTTCTTCTAATGAGGTGAACTAGATGACGATTTTGGATATTCATGAGGATATTAATATTTTAAAATATCCGTGCCATTCACAAGCAGTAGAGAGCTGTATGAAAATAGTTACTGATACATCAGCAGCTGTATGTGGCAATGGCGCTCTGGACGGATTTATTAGATCAAGCATCGAGAATTTCGTTGCCTAAATTTGAAACTAAAAGACAATATTGTGGAGTTCTGGAAGACAACTAACCTAAATATTTAAAGACAAATTATAGGAGTTGTAATGGAGCTTGTTATGCAGTCATCTTTACCTGACGAGATCTTGGTTTCTTTTCTCAAGGAAAACATGCAAAGTGCAGCATTTAACTTTCTTAAATATAACGATTTTATAGAATTTTCTATGGTAAATAGGCAGATGAAGATAATTTCGCAGGAAGCTAAAACTTCAGAGATATGGTTACATCTATAGGTGGCAACTTTTCCGAATACAGGCTAATTAATTGCGATAAACTTTTTTTTTTCGAGCGTTTTCACTCCACCCTAATATATATATATATGGTAGAATCCATGTCAATTCAGGCAGGGTCGAAAATTGATGTTCTCCAATTTTTTTTTATTTTAACATATGTTAAAATTCAAACAAAATGAGGAATATGTACATTTTGGTTTTCCAAAAAAAAAAAATCCTGGCCCGAGATATGGGCCACCTAAGATGGCTTGTCCGGCATTATTTCACACTTGCGATTTTCGTGAAAATCTTTAAAGTGTTTTTTCTCTGGAATGGTACAACATATTCTGCTGCGGTTGGTTTTACTTAAAAGGTTATTTTTCTCTGTTTGCAAAGATATGCAGCATTTTTAAATTCTTGCACAACTTTTTTTTCCCAATTTTTTGAAAAATAAAATATTTTTATCATCTTTATTTTTCTCAAAAATGCCAATTTCAAACATTTTCTTTTTTTTTACTGTTGATCAGTACTGTTGAACACTACATTCCCTGGAAACGGGAGCTTCCACTTTTGCGTTTAACAGATTTTAGAGTAATTTTAAAAATTCGAGGAATTTTGCAGGAATTGTACCAATACTGGTCAGCCTACTGCGTATGCTAAACAGTATCAAAGGATACTTAGGATGGTTTTTTTTCCCCCATTTAAAAATAGTGAAAAAACAGTTTAAGCATTTCTGACACGTGTTTTGAGGCTAAAAGGAACTCCTGTTTAAATGGAAAAACAGAAGAATCCACGCTTTTGCGAGACATCTTTTCAATTGGCAAAGGCATTCCTTGTAATCCGGAAATAAGCGTCTACATTGTTTATCGCTTTTTAAGTATGATTATCAACTGGTGTCTTTATATCTTCTAATTCAGGCAGAATTTTTATTTTCTTCTGTAATGACTTAATCATAAATTGTTTGAACAAAATCAAGATCTAGTGACTGCTATGAAAGTTTAAATTTAATATTTATAAGAAGTAGAATATTTTAAAGAAAGCTTTTAAAATTGAATTTTATCAAAACACATATAAAACTTAGAAACTACAGAGGAAACTTCCAAAACCTAAAACCCTTTCAGAGATGTTGATTGGAAATGGAAATTTCTGTTTTCTCACTCTTTAATGTTCGTGCAATACAGGTTTGTCCATTACTGTGAGTCCACACATGTGTTTTTTGGATACCTTTCAACGGAGAATCGCACAAAATCATCAATTTTTTAGCATAAGCTTGGTGATCTAGGTTCGCTATTCGCTTGCCAGGTGGCAACTGAACAATAAATTCATAACTGACCTTTTATATAACATGCTAAATAGAATTGAATGATCTAAAACATTTCAAATGTTTACATCGACTAATAAACTGTTTATATTCCTGCTACAAATAAAAATAATGCTCCAAATGTTTCATTTGCCACCTGGAAATATGACTGCATATGTCGAATATATCAATGAATATAAAATCTGTAATCATAATGACATATCAAAATACAAAACCAGCAGATCATTTTTAGTTTATTTATACAAAATTTCTAGAGGTAAGTAGTACTATTCTGTTTCCAAACTGATAAGAAAAATTTGTTTTACTCTACCTTCCCGCAACTCTTTTATTTCTCATTCTCTGTTTTCAACACCTGCCTTACACAGCTGTTGATTTCTTTTTTTTTTTTTTTCTTATGCTTCTTTCAAAAGATTTATGAAATAGTTTTTTTTTAAGAAAATCGTAAGTGACTCCAGGGTTTTCTTCATTGAAAAGTATATAAATATCTATGAATATCCTGCGATTTTTCTTTTTTGCTGCTCAGCTTCTTTGTTTTGTGCTGTAAAAGTCACATGGAGATAAAACTCAAAAAAAAAAATTAGGTTCTATGTACCCCTTAAGCATACTCAGTAGTGCTTAATACTATTTTTTCACTACTATAAAATAAAATTGGGGAAAAAAAAACATCCTAAGTAGCATTTGATAATGTTTAGGATACACAGTAGGCTGACCAGTGTTTGTACGATTCCTGAAAATTCCTCGAATTTTTAAACACAAAAGTGGAAGCTCCTCCTTTCAGGGAATGTAGTGTTCAACAGAACTGATCAACAGTAAAAAAAAAAGAAAATTTTTGAGATTGGTATTTTTGAAAAAAATCAAAAAGATGATCAAAATATTTCATTTTTCAAGAAATTGTGAAAAAAAAAAGTTATGCAAGAATTTAAAAATGCTGCATATCTTTGCAAACAGAAAAAAATAACCTTTTAAATAAAACCAATCGCAGCAGAATATGTTGTACCGTTCCAGAGAAAAAATACTTTAAAGATTTTCTCGAAAATCGCAAGTGTGAAATAATGCCGGACAAGCCATCTTAGACGGCCCGTATCTCGTGCCAGGATTTTTTTTTTTTTTTTTTTGGAAAAACCAAAATGTACGTATTCCTCATCTTGTTTGAATTTTAACATGTGTTAAAATAAAAAAAAATCGAAGACCATCAAGGTTCGACCCTGCCTGAATCGACATGGATTCTACCATATATATATATATATATATATATATATACAGGGTGTCCACTCCAATCGTGGACCAATAGCTAATTTCTAAACTGTTAGAAATAAGCATATAGTTTATTTAGGAAAAAATCTCCAAATTATGAAAGGAATTTTGGGTCCATTCAATGTTTTTCAAAAAATCAAATTTTGAAAGAGTTACGAAATTTAAATTTTTATACAGCCCCCCAGTCCTATCAATCATATTTAGTAAAACATTCTTGACACTGTAACGTTTAAAACTAAGAAAAAATCACTCTTCTACCACAAAAATTGACCGAGTTATAACGTATTGAAAAATCAAGATTTTGAAGGATTTCGCATACGGTCCCTTAAGCGATCTCTCGATAACGTCATGAAACAATGCAAAATCTTGATTTTTCAAAACGTCATAACTCGGTCAATTTTTGTGGTAGAAGAGTGATTTTTTTTTAGTTTTAAACGTTACAGTGTCAAGAATGTTTTACTAAATATGATTGATAAGACTGGGGGGCTGTATAAAAATTTAAATTTCGTAACTCTTTCAAAATTTGATTTTTTGAAAAACATTGAATGGACCCAAAATTCCTTTCATAATTTGGAGATTTTTTCCTAAATAAACTATATGCTTATCTCTAACAGTTTAGAAATTAGCTATTGGTCCACGATTGGAGTGGACACCCTGTATATATATATATATATATATATATATATATATATATATATATAAAACAAAATTATTTGAAGAAAGTTGAAAAGACCCCGCCAGAAGCCCATAGATGGGCAAAGCAGCTAAATTAATAAGCCAAGTATATAATATAACAATATATTAACAAAATAAACAATAGTAAAAACAAAGCCGAAATTGCAGGATGCAAAATTAAGAGAAGTGGATTTAGAAAGGTTGAATTCAGAGCTCATCAGCCGTGGGGGATTCAAGAGTGGTCAAAAGACCAAAAATTTTAAATACAAATTATGTGAGGAGGATGTTTTAGTTTAAAATATATATATTCTATAGACCTGCACTGGACAATTACACCAAATGCTGGACTGCAAATAGTATATAAGAGCAAAAACTTAACCTAAAAGCAGGGGATTATTCTCGACTAATTAAGAAGGCCTGCAGGAAACTAATTTTTGGGGATTTCTTTCTGATTGGTCGAGATGAAAAACCTGCTTTTAATTTTAGGTTTTTGTTCTTATATACTATATACATGCACTCTGGCATTTGGTGGTTGCATGGTTGGCAGCTTATAAGGTTTTGTAACATTGTTTGAAAATAGTTTGAGAAGAAAAGTTTTGAAGAAAAACATGGTATTACCCATCAAGGAACTCTTTGTGTCAAGGTCTTAGTGCCAAGAACTTAAACTTATCTTCTGTTGCTGACCATATAGTTCTCTATCTTACCAAAATATAAGTTTTAGTTTGTATTTTGTTAGAGTTCAAAATCAAGGAGCTTTTTCTACTCTGACCTTCTCCATTAATCAGACTTGCAAAGAAAAAATGTGCTATTTGAGTAAAAATCACATAACTAGATCAAAAGTAACTTTCTTTTTCTTTCAATTTCATATACTTTTTAGTAAATTAAGAAGGAAGCATGCAGAACTATTTTTCTCTGAAAAGTGGCACTTTTCTCAGAGATTAGCCACCTTTGCTCTAGATAATATGACTTTTTTTTTCCCCCCATTCAAAATATATAGAAAAAAATGCCCAAATAACATCGTAATTCATTAAAAAGTATGTTGAAAAAAATACTTACTAACAGATGAAAATTTCATCCATAAAGCTAAATCTTCAATATTTTTCCTGGCTTCAACATAATATTTAAGATCATCATCTGATACCAATGGAACAAGAGAAGGCTGCTCAGCCGGAATCTTTCCACCAGCAAGTTGAAGAATAGCATAGTTTATAGGTAATAAATTAATGTCTGCTTTAATGGTGACCTGATCAAATGGACACTGTTTCTGTGGAAGATTTAATAAACAATTCCTACACATAGTATGGCCACATGAAAGACTCACGGGATACCGGATATCACGTTCAAATTCTTTGGAACATGTAGGACAGGACAAATATTCAGTCCACTGTGGTGCTTGAACCGGCATTGTGTTCAATTACACCAAGGAAGCCTTAAGACTAAAATTAAGAAAAATATATGAGAAATGACATAACAAACGACATAAAAATATACAACTTAAAAGGAAGAAAAAGGAATAAAGCTGCATAATTCTATGGAAAAAAAAATATGTACAAAAACATTTTAATTTTGTAAAACATATACTATACTTGTGATTAGAGAGAAACCAGAATTATCTTGATTGAACATTCTTTTACATTGATAACATTTCATGATTTAACTCTGGCATTTTCTCAAATAAACTATAATGCACTTTAAAATGTTATCTCTGGAATAATTACAGTACCAACCGGTCAAAAAATAAAGAAGTGAGGACTAAATCATTTTATGAGACTTTACTTTTACTGCTAAAATGCATAGAATAAAAATTTATCTTTTTATAATTATTATTATTTATTTATTTTGTTTACGACTAAATAAAAAATATACAAGTGACAGAACAAAACTAAATAATCTTCACATTGAAGTGAGATTTTCAATTTTAGTTATAGACATTTATTTTGCACCATTGCATCAACACAATAGAAACATATTTTGGTAATTGATACATTGAGTGCAGGAATTTAAAACCATCAGTAAAGTTAAAGTGAAAATATTTAGGACAAGTCTATAAAAATAGGCTTACTTGCAAGAGATCATACTTGATCATTTGATGATACTGATTTTGTTGCACTTAGGCAGAATTTGAAAGAGGCTTTTCCATAAGGATTGGACAGTTGTGATATTAATCTGCAGTAGACAGAGTTTAAGGAAAAACTAGCAAAAACTGGCTGTGGATTATATTCCTTTTAGGAGAAAAGAAGGTTACACTAAAATTTGATCATGTGGTTCTCCAGGGAAACTAAAGATGTTTTTATAAGCTAGCCACTTTCATTGGTTTAAAGAAGCTGGTCACTGTGCAAAAAGGCTCCATTATTGCAAGGCATAAATTTAAGTACTTGATATGGTTTCAGAAAGAGAATAGCATAGAACAAAACTATCTTCATGGCAATAATATTTAAACACACCTAGTGAATATTTGAATAAATTAGAAACATTAGCACAGCCATTTATGACATTAAAAATATACTTACTATTATATTCTTTAAGAAACATTCATAATTCACATGGTAATAGAAGAAGCTTTCATCATAAAAGATGAGATGAGTGCATAACTGTTATATACAACATATTAAAAAACAAGCAGTTTCCAAGTTTTTCACTTGTAAAGAAGAAACATGATGATGAAGTACTAAACAGCTCCGTGTCAAATAAAGTGATGATGATGGTGATAGAAGTGTTTAAATAACAGTTTTTTCACAGCCAAATCAGGTATTTTCTTCTTAGCAATAAAATATACTTCCATTAGGAGTGCCAAGTTATTAATAAGAGGAGAATCCTAAAACAAAACATTACAAGATTAAATTATCAATGTGAAAAACAGAAATAATTTATTTAACTAATCAAACATCTGAAGAAAAAAATATACATTAAAAATGCAAATTGAACTACATTTTTAGATTGAAATTACTTAGTTCCTGTTGGAGTAGAATTTCTGTGCATTAATTTCTAATATAGCCCATAGATGCACAAAGCAGCTAAATTAATAAGCAAAGTTTATATTATAACAAAAAATTAACACATAAAACAAGAAAAGCAATTTCTTTTTTTTTTTTTTTGGTCTTTTGACCACTCTTGAATCAACCAAAGCTGATGAGTACTAGATTTAACCTTTCTAAAAATTACTTCTATTATTTTTTGCTCCTTTATTTTTTGTATTTGCTTTTCATGTTTTATGTGGTATTTTTTTGTTATATATGTGTGTGTGTATATATATATATATATACCTTTTGTATTCACTATTAAATATAGTTTTTATTGTATGAAGTATAAAAAATTCAGTAAGCAGTCAGTAAAAACACTTGCGCACCTCTGACTTTTATACCTCATAATCAAGAGTTAACGTAAATTATACCTTTATTTTTATTTAAGAAATAAAAAAAAATATTTGCAATAGGGTGCAGATTTGAGTTGGAAGCTTGAAATAATGCTAATATATTATTATTTTCCTCTTTTCATAGCAACCAAATGTGAATCCTCAGCATTTATATGAGTAATCATAGCCTAGCATTAGCAATAACAATTTAAATCTAGCCATCATGATGTTGCCTCGTAGGAGTTTCTAGGTTTCAAAAGGAATAACTTACGTGCTGTATTTAGTGAATCAAATTTTTAAATAAAAACATAAAAGAAAAAAAATCGTTAGACTGAAAATATGCACTGCTGATTGCACATTTATTAAATACAGAAAAGAAAATCATTTTTTTCAAGACAAAATTGATTGCATTAAAAAAAATTCTTAAACAAAATTATCCTTTGGGTTAATCATGATGAGTCAGAAAAGGAAAGTTTCAATATGATCTAAAACTTTAGGTATCAAATTTGGCAAATAAGGTTGGAGAAATCAAAAATTTTGGTCGCAAAATACAACTAACGACCATTTATTTCTAGCACTATGATAGCCAAAAACTGCACTGCATTTTAACCCCTTCCTACTTGCTCCCATCAAAATCACAGACTGGACACATCACACACACACATCGCATTTTTGGACTAGAGTATAAAGTTCAAGTCAAAAATAATCTAAAACTCAAAAAGGAATATGTACATTATAAATACCTTAATTTATAAAATTTTCTTGAATCACAATTTTGAAAAAAACTTTTTGTGTATGTGTTTTTAAAAAATATACGGTTGTTAAGATGTTATCAATGTTCGTAAATTTCAAGAAGTTACCGAGGTTTTTCAAGAGTTACCCCAGACCACCTATTTGAGTCAAAATATAACTTATGACACCCCTCTTTTAAATTGCACTCATCAATGCCCCCTCCAAAACCAGAAGACTGATCCATCTTTGAGAACAAAGTGCCAATCAACTTGCATTTGTGCTAGGTTTTCATTGGTGCATTACACGTGTCATCCTTGAAGATTTTGTGAAGAAAAATTCAAGAATTATGAGATAATGAGCTGTATAGAGTCTGAAGAGGATGACATAATGAGAAAAAAAATTTAACGGGTAGCTAAAGTTCAAACAGTCATATATTCAAAGAGGATTTACAGATGAACGCATAATAAGCAGTAAGTTATTGCCCTTAAGTCAGAACTACATGCAATATACCGAAAGCCCCGGTATGCCAACCGGATGACAGCAGTTTCATCCCAATTTGGACTAGTTTATCTGGAACAGACAAAAACTGAGCTGACCAGCATCCATGCTGCATGATTCCATGGCATATGAAAGCTCCCTTAAGTGCCAGCTTGAATTCAACACTCATGACTTAGTTAAATTACTAGTTCAATCTTGCACTTCACTGTATTTATTTGGTAAAAAACTGGGCATCAAAATTCTTAGATTGCAATGGTGACCTACCAACAGTGATAACACATGAAAGAATTGACAACAACTCTTGGGAGCAGGCGTGCCACGAGCCTAAACTTTTGGGAAAACAGAAATTCTCAACTTGCAAAATGGCACTCATTTGGCGAATGATAAAATACAGGTATGCATAGTTCGTCTGTCAAAAAAGGGACATTTGGGTATTTGAAAATTGCAATTATATCACCATATTTGCCAAACCGACAGATAAAATTTGCTGCATAAGGAATTTTTGGAGGGTCACGGCAACCTTCCATAACCTCCCATCGGAGTGCACCTGGATGGGAGATCTGCACATGGCAAGAAACCAATTAGAAACAAACTTATGCTTTCTGCATATGTTTATGTGCAGATCTTGCATCAACAATCATGCAAATTCATTAACACCAACAAGAAACGCTATCAAATTTTCTTTTCTCTTATGTTTAAAAAATTGAGCCTCAAGGTAAGATGTGCCTAGTGGCAGAATTTTTCACAGTAGTCTGCATCGCAAATTAAAAAATACTAAAAATAGTCGATGACAATAGCTTGCATAGACCTACGTGTGCTCCCCCGGCAGATTCATAAGTGTGCCCCCTCCCCTAGAGGAAAATTATAATTAACTACAAAGCATATATTTTTAGTGTAACTCTTAAGGCTATTTTTCTGGATCTTGCAGTCTCGAATCTCGTGCGGACGCCAATCAAAGGGGAGGAGGGGGTCAAAAAAGTTGAAAAAAATATGACATTTATGGACATCCCCAAATCTAAATCATAAGATTTACTTTTATTGCTTTCAACTGTCTGAAGGGAATAGAGCTAACATTATCATTATTATTTTCCTGGTTGAAGAGTTAACTGACTTATTTTCAAACAGTTTTAATGCAAATGTCCATCTAGAAGGGATAAAAAAAAATGAGCAGAGTCAATTGTAAAGTCTGTAGCAAAGAAAATGACTAATTTTTAAGTCAAAAACTTATAAGGGAATGGTTGGGAAGGAGTAGTAAAACAGACAACTGTGCTGAAATGAAATAAAGAGCTAGTTAGAGAAAGCCTATGTTTACCATATTTGATTCATATTATAATTCAAGGTGACATGCCAAAAATTACTGAATTTAAAACATTACAAAAAAAAAAATCACAAAAAAAAAAAAAAAATTTTAAATTATCAACAACAAAGTCACTAAACATTTCATTCAACTTTTAAACTGAATCAAACTGTTGAAAATCATGGTGAGCATTTCAAAGCTTTTTTTAAATTGTTTAAAACTTCAGAGTTCTAACCATAAATTACGTGCGAAAGCATGCTTGTCATTTCAAAATTTTCCAGGGTATGCTCAAGGCATACCCTGGAAAATTATATAATATAATATATATAATATAATATATATTAAATATATAATATAATATATATTCCTATATGTCGGGCGATCTAGGTGGCCAAATCATTCGTTGGAATTGTCCAGAATTTTCTTCAAACCAATTGCGAACAGTTGTGGCCCGGTGACATGGCGCATTGTCATCCATAAAAATCCCATCGTTGTTTGGGTACATGAAGTCCATGAATGGCTGCAAGTGATCTCCAAGTAGCTGCACATAAGCATTTCCAGTCAATGTTCGGTCCAGTCGCACTAGAGGACCAAGTCCATGCCATGAAAAAACAGCCCACACCATTACGGAGCCACCACCAGCTTGAACAGTGCCTTGCTGACAGTTTGGGTCCATGGCTTCGTGGGGTCTGCGCCACACTCGAACCCTACCATCGGCTCTTACCAGCTGAAATCGTGACTCATCGGACCAGGCCACGGTTTTCCATTCATCTAGGGACCAACCGATATGCTCACGTGCCCACGAGAGTCGCTGCAAGCGATGTCGTTCTGTCAGTAAAGGCACTCGAGTCGGTCTTCTGCTGGAATAGCCCAAGAAATCCAAATTTCTCCGCACAGTTCTAGCAGACACGTCCATTGTACGTCCCACATTGATTTCTACGGTGATTTGACGCAGTGTTGCTTGTCTGTTAGAATTTACGACTCTTTGCAGACGTCGCCGGTCTCGATCTTTAAGTGCAGGCGGTCGACCACTGCGCTGTCCATGGTGGGATGTTATGCCTGAAATTTCATACTCTCGGCACACTCTTGACACAGTGGATCTGGGATTGTTGAATTCTCTAACGATTTCCGAAATGGCATGACCCATGCGTCTAGCTCCAACTAACATTCCGCGTTCAAAGTCTGTTAATTCACGTCGTGCGGTCATCATCACGTTAAAACCTCTTCACATGAATAACTTGAACAGAAATGAAAGCTCTGTAAGGCAGAGCGCACACTGGACAGACACGTGTCTGAGACAAAATGCCCCTGTCTCAAGGGGCAGCGTCAAGCATCAGACAAGTTCATTTTTGCGCGCACACCGAGAAGACAGTTGTCTGACGGAAGCTCGGAAATGCGCATGCGCGGCATCTTGTTATTACTTAACTTTAACTGTATTTACATCGCGACTTTTTTTTTATTTACGTTTTTGGTTTCAGTTTTAGTGTTGTTTATTTTTTGCTTTTTGCTAACTTCTAAATTTTGCTGTGGTTTTTAACAGCAGATACGATTCAGCAAATGGTTCCATTCTGGAATATTATTGTCCATTTTCACATGTTCTTGCACCGAGTGACTATTAGTTTTCTTTTTTTTTTTTTGGCCATTAAATAAATGCATTCCATAAAAACTGATTACACATGAGTTGATAATTTTTCGAACACGAAATAAAAAAGTAGTATTTATTTGTACATTATTAATCGATTCAATATAACAATATATCATTACTAATTGCAGTTCGTAAATATAAATTATTTCATATAATTACACTTGTTAATCATGAGTGAATCTGATTAATAAGGACTTTCAGACAGAAAACATCGTAGTTCTAAAAAAAAAAGAAAAAAGTATCGAAAATATCAGATGCCATAATATATTTTAAATAAATATATGATATATTTCATGACAGAGATCTTGCTCGACAAGTGTCACAAATTTATTTAAAACACAGGCCCGTCATTTCGGGGGGTCAATTGTCCCCTCCTCCCTGGCTTTGCGAAATCAATGTATTACCATGCAAAATGGACGTGGTTTTTTTTTTTTTGTCATTTTTGGTAAAATTAATATTGTGTATACAATCCCCCCCCCCTGGAAATATTCGAAATGACGGGCCTGTTTTTACCAGTGATTTAAAACCTGGAGGTTATGGCCACCAATGGAGTGATTTGGCTTCTGATGGGGGGGGGGGGGATTCGTTGGGTCGATGAGTACTTAAAAGACCAAAAAGTATAATGAAAAGTCAGCGAGATAATCGAAATTGAAACTGTAACTAATTGTTAAGTGTTCAGGTAAGGAATTACAACTTTAGAAATAAATAAATTACAGTTCTAGTGCTTCCTAATCACACCTCCGTTGAACATCAAGGATTTTTTTCATCATTCACTGACAAGTTCATACCTTTTCAGATTTTTACGTTAACTGTCAGTATATTTTAATTCCTCAGACTTTAGCTTGAGAAAATAATAAGAATTGACTAAAAAAATACTTATGTTTTTAACAGTAGTTCAGCAATCTTATTTCTGTTTTCCCTTCAAAAATCTATCACTTTGTTTTTGGGGAAAAACTAACTAATTTATTTTTTTATTTGATTAATAGGGATTGAAAAAAATACTTCATTAATTTTACTTCAAATTAAATTGGGTATTTATATTTTCAATAATCTCGATGTTCACTATCGTCAATTTATAATTTTTTCAAGGAAGAAAGGGGCGGGGGCGATAAGTGTCAGTCAGTCTCTAAATGGGGGGATGGGCTCAAAAATGTCGGGAAATACTGGTTTGAACTGTTGAAAACTGACAAAACCAGAAATACGCGTGTAACAAAAGATCAAAGGCAGTCACTAATTTTAAATTAATTCCAAAAAGTTTACAAACTAATGGTAAAATTAAGCTATAACGGAGTAATTAAAACTTTGTAAAATTAGCATTGTATTAGACAGAACTATATTGATTGCACAAACGGGAAAAAAAATTCTATTAGAAAAAGCTTTTCATAAGAAGAGTTCAGTTTTTTTAATTATTAAAGACTAGTTTTGTATTTACTTTCTCTGTCATAATTTTCATATTTTATTTCCATTTTTGACGTGCTGCGAAAAACAATGTGAAATTATAGTAAGTAATTACTTAAGCTTTTAAATTGTTGCCGGAAAACAATTTAAAAAATAATAGAAATTATAAAACTGAAGCTTTGTTAAAAAAATTAACACATTAGTTTCAAGGCCTAATATGTTTATTCCTAATATGTGAAATAATAATAAACATATTATATTAATATGTTTATTATTAGTTCAAGGCAAGCATATGTTTATGGATTTTGGGCATTAAATCATAACTAAATGACCCATGTGAAGCAGTCGCACTTGACAGAAGGAACGGAAGAACTCGTTTTTTTTAAGTAATTTGTTGAACAACAGTACAATTGTGAGTTGCTTGATTATTTTTCGTAGACTGGTGTTTTTTTTTAATGATCTTTTTTGAAGCTTGATGAATCATTTCCATGATTATAGTGTGCCCCCTCTCCCGACAAAAAAAAAAAAAAAAAAAAACATGGTGATGGAAAGAAAAATTAGCATTATGTTGAAGCAAAAAAAAAAAACATCCTTCGCCCAGGTTCGAACTCACGCCCTTCCCGTTGCGAGGCAGACGCTCTACCAACCACGCCAAAGCGGCTTACCCTTGGACCGTCATTTATTGAAGTAATGTAATATAAAAATGAAAAAAATATATTATAGCACTCAAAAATTCTAATTAATCTAAATCTCCTCACATTCAGGCACTATAAAGCAGCAGACACACGTTAAAATAGAAAAATGAGAGGAAATAGCCGATATACAGCTTTATGCAAACAGCGGATGCACTTCGATATGGATCCCAGCACTATACCGCCCTACATTTTTTCTTCTCTCAAATTTTTGATTCAACTTTTTTTTGGATGCTTTATAGTTTATCTAAAGGGAACGATATAAAGATTAACTAGAATTTTAATGTCATTCTCAAGAAACTAAATATTCATTTTGTTTCATACTTTTTAGGTGCGAACCAAGCTGATAGAAATGATTTTTAGCATTAAAAAAAAGCATGCTATATATTTTCCTATCTTGTACCACTGTTTCTCGGCCGCATTTTTGTTTGAATATAATTTAAAATTGTGCGTATGTGTGTAATTATACAACATTTCATGTCTAGAAATTACAATTAGCAATTTGCAAGTTAGGCTTCGTATTCCTAAGCGGCGGCCATATTTGAAGACATCGGTGAGACAGATGTTCCAGAATAGTGCAAGCGCCATTCAGGGGGCAAGCATCAGACACGGACAAGACAGGACGAAGACGTCGCTGTCTTTCCGATGTGCGCGCAGAAGGGCGCTAGAACGGGTTTCTGCTTTACGCTATTGTGAAGACATTTTGGTCTCAGACTCGTGTCTGCCAAGTGTGCGCTCTGCCTAAAAGCACTGCGCATTTATACCTGTTCTATGCGATGCTACTGCCATCTGAAAATTTGCATATTGCTATCCCATGACTTTTGTCACTTCAGTGTATATGGTCTGAAAAAAAAAGTTCTATTTTTTAAAAAAAATCATAGCCTTCCAAGGTTTCTGATCCTGATACCCAGGTTTTTTGACCTTTTGATGAAAAACCCGGCTATTTTGGATGTTTTCAAGAATAATTTTGATTACTATCTCTAATCAGATTTGGCATTCAGATTAATAGATGTTGAGATTAAATACGTTCTGCTGCATATGGTTTTCAATCATGCTTGTATTTTTATTTAAATATATTGTAAAAAATGTCAAAATTAAAAAATCAACAAATTAGAAAAAATTTAATTTTTATATGAAATATTATGGAAATTCTTTTTTTCTAAAACATGGCCATTAAAGAAGGAAACGTATACCTCCATTCAGAAACAAATTTTGTGTGTAACATTTGAAAAAATTGCTCCTTGCAATCCCGAAATACATTATGTAGTAATCTATGTTTTGCAGTTTTCTCATAGCATATAACTAAGTTCTAAGATAAAGCATAAACCAGAAACATGAATAATATCAAGTATTTTTAAAGCTCGAGAAGTTGTAAACAGACTTGAATGAAAAGTAAATAAGCCGATAAGTACATACATTTCTGAACAAAGACAAATAATACTAATAATAATAATAAATAATTATAAAACAAGCTAATCTGGAGTAAACCACCTTCCAATTGATAAAAAATATTAAAATATTTACAATATGCTACAAGATTTGAAATACATGAGAAGCAAATTACGTCAAATGTTGCCATGTTTCCGAACCGATTGCCTAAAAAATTAAAATATTTATAAAATACAAAGATTGAAATCTCAAGCACGAGAAGCAATTTTTCAAAGTCCAAATAAATTCAATGATGTCATAATTCTAAAAATAAAATGTCTTTAGAATTTATTGAAATCAAACAAAATAAGCTAATCTAAGGTAGCGTTTTAAAAATAATTTCCAATTGTCTAAAACAGCAAAATATTTGCAAGATGCAAAAGAACTGAAATCTGAAATACGGGAGACAAGTTTTTACGACAATGCATATCGAACACATGTTCGAAAAATTACAGATAGATTTTTTTTTTTAATTTTAAGCACAATTCAATGATTTTTTTTTTTAAAATCAAGCAAAGAAACTATTTTAAGGTTTTAAAACTCTGTCAAGCACTATTTTTTATAAGAAATATAGAACGACTTTGATCCCTGCAAGGCAAAAAAAAAAGGGAAAAATTCCTCTGAAGTATCTCAAATATAGGATTCTATCATAAATATAGGATTATTTTTCTAAATATAGGAATTATAGGAAATATAGTACTGTTTTTGACCTTTTTTGAAAAATATAGGATTTATAGGAAAAATAGGATGACTTTGATCCCTGTGCAGTGAAACTTTGTTGAGAAAATAGTCAAATATCAATTTGTACCAAAATGTTTTCAAGCGCAGGTGCCCGAAGAACAGTCAGGGATTAAACAAGGTGCCAAAAATTAAAAAATTTTCCAAGGATTCTCTTAAGCCCGCTATTAATATTATAGGACACTTATAAGAGAAATTTTACAAAAAGTTGAACAATTCAGATTAAACTTTGGGTGAAAAAACGAGTTTTCCTTGCATTGAAAAGCATCTCACAAAAACTTGAAGTTTTGAAGTATATTTTTGGCAAAAATTTACAATTGTATTCATTCCAACTGCTGCAAGTTAAAGTAAGACAAAAGTGAAAATTAAGTTTTAATAAACAGTTTTTGTTATGTTCCTTGATATAAATACAGGCAAGTACTTACTTTGAATATAGTGCACATTATTAAAAACTGTAAGTATTTATAATATTGTACTTCTAGTATTTACTCATTCAAATACATTGATACAACATAATATAAAAACTGATTTATACAAAAAAATATTTCAAGAAATCAAATAATTTTTTTGACAACAAGATGTTAAAGCTAAAAAATAGATTTGCTTTTCAGAACACATCAAAGGTTTTACATCAAGCCAAATTTTCCACTTAAAAATATGACACTTACTACTGACAATGAACATATTTTGATGCTCAAATTTTAGATTAAAATAATCACAGCTTTCACATTGATTAGAGCAACAAGAGACCATAGAATATTTCAAAAGTAGTACTGAAATGGAGTAAAATTCAACAGACAATGAATGGGATCGGCGGTTTTTATTCCGAAATATCCCTCAATGCAGAAAACCAGTTAATTTTATAACAAAAACAAAACGAAGTTGAGAAGCGCTGCTTTGCCTTGTCACCTTTCTTCACTTTACTTCAAAAGTTTACATTCATCTAAAGCATGGCCGCACTAGATCTATACAGTCCGTTAAATTTTAACAATCGCTGAATATTGTGGAAAAAGTCACGTAGTTTTGAGTGTTACAGCGCCATCTAGCTCTATGAATCTGAAAATTACTTGACGTAGCTCCTTGGCGCGTTTGACATATATTTGAAAATGCGTCATCGTTTCAGCTTGATAGTTTTTAAAGTTTCAGTTTCAAAACCACGGAATAGAAAGAAGGAGAGAAATGTTCTACGGATGCGCTAGTTTGAAAGTGGCAA
The DNA here is from genome assembly GCA_038373865.1 of Uloborus plumipes. NCBI lineage: Eukaryota > Metazoa > Arthropoda > Arachnida > Araneae > Uloboridae > Uloborus > Uloborus plumipes. Next base: position 36,000 of record JAXGGA010005142.1, read on the forward strand.
CGAATTCTCACCCGCCGCCAGAGGACGCTAGCTGAAACGCTCCCTATCTCCTACGGGAGTCAATGTAATAAATGATACTGAATCTGTCATCTTTTTAAATGCTGCTATGGGAAAGAAAAAGTTTTTTTTTCAACTGGATTTTTGTGTAAACCATCGATTAACATTATGAACTAAACATGACTTTGATCCCACTGAAATTTTGCCGTATTTTTTAAGAAAGATGTTTAATCGACGGCATCTAGCTACTTGCCAAATTTGACATATATGCGACTGTATGTGACATTTTCTTTGCATTGTACGATATAATTTTTGCTGAGAATCAGTTCTCTAAATTGTTGACAAAGTAAGCATGAGGCAAAAAATTAATTTTGTCAGAATTTAATTTTGTTATTAATTAAATATATTTAGTAGACAAAATAATTATTAGTTTAAATATATTTAGTTCATAATGTTAATCGATGGTTTGAGCAAAATTCCAATTAAAAAAAAATATTCTTGCCAACAGCAGTCTTTAAAAATGACAGATTCTGTCAGATTTGGCAAGTTGGTCAGTGCATTCGATTAAACCTATTTCTCAAAGAATACGGCACCTATTTTCGTCGGATGAAAATCATATTTAATTCATAATGTCAATCGAAGATTTACACCAAAATCAAGTTGAAAAAATTTTTTTTTCTTCCCCATAGCAGCATTTAAAAAGATGACAGATTCAGTATCATTTACATTGATTCCCGTAGGAGATAGGGAGCGTTTCAGCTAGCGTCCTCTGGCGGCCGGTGAGAATTCGTTGCCACTTTTAGATAGCAGAGATTTAGCTCCTCCTCTTTAATCTCCTTGTTCAAAACACTACGGAATAGCTTTTTAAAAAGTGCCGCGTTTTGGTGTGGGATTATTTTTATAACAAAAACTTATGTTTTTTTTTTAGTTTTTGTTTGATTAATTTAATATTGTATTTTTGTTCATTTATTTCATTGTTGTATTTTTGTTTATTTATTTTACTAGTGTATTTTTGTTTATTTATTTTTTAGTGTATTTCCATTCACTTAATTTTGTGTATTTATTTTATTAGTGTTTTTTTATTTATTTTACTAGTGTATTTTTGTTTATTTATTTTATTAGTGTATTTTTATTTATTTATTTTTTTAGTATATTTCTACTTACTTAATTTTGATATTACGTTTGTATATACGTATATTAACGTAACAATAAATAAAATAGCCGAAATTCTTTAAAAAAAAAGGGCTTAATAAGGGACCTTAACTTTCAAAGGTTAAAAATAGTAATGCACTGATAAATCGGTAGTAATCCGCAACTGTGCCCATTATTCTCTGCCAATATTGGCCGATTAATCGGCTAAAAAACTATTTTTACATTAAAATTACTTTTTTAGAGTCATGAACAAATAACTATATTGAATAAATTTTTGCCAGGATGTGTGTGTGCGAGTGTTTTTGAGCAATAACGATACGGTTTATTGATTTCACTTGAAATTGTGAATGACATTCGCTCCTTTTTAAAAGTTAAGGAAGTGCGAAAAATATCGTGAGAAAACTCACGAGAGAATGCGTGAAAAGAGATCAGATGCTTAATCTCGTGAACACGATAATCAAAACTAAAATAAAACTAATTGACCCCCTTTATTTTTGGTGAATTCTCACAAAAATGTGTCAAAACTCTCATGCTCGTGCGGGCGGATTTTTTTTTTTTTCTTTTCTTGTCTATTGTAATTAGTTTTGCTTAGAACAAGAAATTATGCTGAATGAATTTATTACACGAAATTATTCATTTCGAACTGAAGCTTGCACGTACCAATTTGACTCAAAACTTTCAAATTATCATGGTAGCGGTCCGCTTTATTATTTTTTTTTAATTAGATAAGGAATAAAAGCGAATGAAAGAGGTAACGGAGAAAATTAAAGATGAACCTTTTTAAGGAAAAAGGAATCTGATTTTGAAAAGAAGGAACTTTTAGGGGCTTGGAACTGAAAAGAAGATTATTTGGGAGCCCTGCCGTTGAAACTGGACCATTTTAGCGCCCCTCACACAGATGAAATCTCGGCACTCAGGTCCAACAGTCATGTCAGATTCGGTAGCCCGCTCAGCGTTTTTAAGTCTCATACTCAGGTTCGATTCCGGTTTGACCAACTTAGCTTTTATCTCTTCACTGGCCCCATAAAATAAGTTCCACTGCCAGGCAGTCTTGGAAACTAAATTTTAGAGGTTATGCGCGGTCCCCCAGCAGATACCTTCCTTTCTGTTTGCTTCACATTTATCGCCCTCTCCCTGTCTCTTTACTTTTAATGCTTTTCTATTTTATTCGGAAATTTATTAGCATGCGTTACAAAATTACAATCAGAATAACTCTGTATCTAATTGCGAGCAATAACAAAAAGCCTCCCATCAGATTTACCACAACGATAAACGCAATGTCTGCTGGTAACGTTCACAATTTCGTCATGAAAAATGTGACGCAAATTCCTAGTTATGTAAATGATACACTTTAAAAAATATATATATACAAATAACTGACACAGCCTTAATTTAAGCAAACACGGCTTCTTTTCGGAAAAGTGACAACAAAAGCTAAGGGAATAAAGCTGCGAATTAGCGCCCCCGCAACCGATGCTTAGCGGAATTGCAAGAAAGTACGGAAGAGCTCAATCACAGCATCCAGAGACAGCAATTTCATCCTTGCTTTAAGCTCATTTATCTGAAATGAAATAGCCAATCCCGTATTGCAGACAAACAGCTTCATATGGGAAATTGAAAATATCATCATACTGAGTAACCAAAAATGTACTAACACACCAGCGAGAGGTCCGCATGAATAGTACGGATCTATATAGACATGTTGAATGAAAGCTAAGGGTACACACACAGCTTCAAATTATCGCGACACAACAGGAGCTGAGGTGGAATTGCAAGCAAATACAAAGCAGCTCAGTTACAGCATCCAGAGACTGAAGTTTCATCTATGCTTTGGGCTCATCAGACATTTATAGCCATAACCGAGATGCAGGTCTAAGAAGCTGAGTATATCTTCACACTGCAAGAAAGAAAAAAAAACAAAAAAAAAAAAACGTGCTTTTACCTGTACACTTTTGAAATGGAGCAATACTATTTTTACAGAGCTCTTGCCTGTGCTCTAATATATTTTTAGCTACAAGTGTGATGATATGCTCAGCTTCTATGGATGCTGTAACCGAGCTGCCCCTTATTTGCTTGCAATTTTTACTTAGCTCCGGCTGTGATAGAATAATTTATAGCTTTATTTAAATATTGACCAATCATACAAAAAATCAATATTGTGATGTAAAAAATGACAAAACAAGAGATTCCTTCTACAATGTACATTAAAAAAAGTTGTTTTTCGTTACCTGAAGTCTTCTGAATGCAATATATTTTGCACACAGATGCTTTGAGGTTACAAGAAAGCAACCCATTCTTCAGCATGCATCGGAAAAGGGGGCTTATACGGCCAAGAAACGATAGTTTATATTACACGCAATTATTTAGTGAATCATAACGATGTTTGTTCACCTTATTTTTCTCACAATTAATTAATTTAACCAGGAGTGCCCCCCCCCCAAGAGCAATGGCCTCCTCCCATACAAAATTCTGTAGCGCAGTCTGCATCATGACCCCTCCCCCCCCCCGATGGGTAAGCTCGGGGCGGGGTAGTTTGATAAGGCACTGGACTCGTAACTGGAAAGTCCCGGGTTCGATACGTCGATCGAAGATTCACGGTGCTAGCGAATGGGAAACGGGCAAGCTAAATATGTTCATGGTCACAAAGTCCTCCAAGTTCTCATTCCAAACAATAGCTCTAGGGATGCTGAATCAGGGGTTGCTCGGCATCTGAGCTGGATCAAAAATAAAGCTCTCTTCAGGTCCCCATCGAACATGTTGAACCACACGTAGTGGTAAGTACGGGACCCTGGAGCGTATGTGTGCGGCTGATACGCCTGACTAAACTTTAAATTAAGATTTAAAAATTAAATTTATTACAGAGCACATTTCATTGGTTTAGATAGTAACCCTTTGACACAAAGGTTGGCAAAAATTATTTGAAGCATACATAACGTTTGGGAGACAAAACAAAGTAAAAGTAATTTTTTTCCTAAATTGACTTTATTTAAAACAGTGGTAGATTCACCATATCGCAATTGTGACCCCCCCCCCCCCCCAAAAAAAACGCAGATGTCCCGAAGATGGTTTCATGCCTGTTTCTCAATCTTTTTTATTTTGAAAGTGATAGTCTTGCCCCCCACCCCTCCTCCCCAAATCTGTAAATCCGCCACTGTTTTAACACCGTGTACATGAAATTCAAAATTTCACCATTATAAGAATGTTGCATTTCCCTAGAGCATAAAAATAAGAAGAGAAAAATGCTAGTTTGAACTTTCGGTGTCAAAAATATTTTTAGGAACAGTTGATTAAAAATGCCGAAATGTTGTTTTAGTATTTAAAAAAAAAATATCAATAGAAGTACCGTAAAGTCGGGTTACTTGGACCCTAGGGGGTTACTTGAGCCCATTACAGTAAAATGATAAAATCTGGGTTTGGTACTTACTAGTTGAAGACTTGCACGTAGTTCCTCGTTTCTCCGCTAGGTAGAAGCACTCTGCAGTCTCTAACGCTAGTACCAAACCCAGATTTTATCATTTTACTGTGGGCTCAAGTAACCCCCTTGTGGGTCCAAGTAACCCGACTTTACGGTATGTTTCGAAAAAAAAAGAAGAAAACGAAAAGAGAAAAGAAAAATAATAAAAAAACGAATGTTTACAATTGTATCTATGAAAATAACTATGCAGAATTTATTGTACAGCTATGCTATTTGACGATAAAGTCTTTTAAAAGTAAATAGAATAAATTCTGTTTGCCATGTTCTTAATGTTTTTATTTATGATAGAATTCCATGTACACTGCTCGACATTGAAAATGCAACACCAAGAAGGAGTGGTCAGAAATTGATGAAATTTGGTAAGAAGACAGAGACAGCATGGAACAATAAATGATATTTATTTCAAAATAAATAAGCAAAATTTAGAGCGAGGACGGCGTCGGCTCAGTAAGAAGTAGGACCACCGCGGGCAGCGATGCACGAAGAAACACGTCTAGGCATGGAGTCGATAAGCCTGCGGATGGTGTCCTGAGGGATGGCACTCCATTCCCTTTCAACCATTTGCCACAGTTCGTCCTCTGAACGAGGCAGTGACAGGTTCTGCAAACGGCGTTCAATCACGTCCCACACATGTTCGATTGGTGACAAGTCAGGAGAGTATGGTGGCCAGGAAAGCATCTGTACACCTCGTAGAGCATGTTGGCTGATTCGAGTACTGTGAGGCCGGGCGTTATCCTGTTGAAAAATTGCATTTGGCAGACCCTGAAGGTAGGGGATTGCCACCGGCCGCAGTACATTATCTACATATCGTTGGGCCGTCATAGTGCCCAGAATACGAACTAGAGGTGATACGGAATTGTATGCAATAGCGCCCCAAACCATTATGCCACGTTGTCGCGCTGTGGGGCGTTCCACAGTTACTGCCGGATTCGATATTTCTCCACGTCGACGCCACACACGTATGCGATGACTATCGCTGGACAAACAGAAGCGGGATTCATCTGAGAACACTACGGTTTGCCATTCTGCCATCCACATCGCTCTGGTCCCACACCATTCCAAACGTTGGAGTCTGTGCTGTGAGGTCAATGGCAGTCTTCTTAGCGGGCGCCGTGATTGCAGGCCACGTGCAACCAGTCGACGGGAAATGGTTCTGGTCGATACAGGAACATCCAGGGTACCTTGCACGTGTTGCAGAATCGACGTACAAGTGACTTGCGGGTCCGCCACAGCTTGTCGGTGAATCCGTCGATCCAAGCGGTCTGACGTCACTCTGGCTGCACCTGCACCCCTCAATGTGGCTACATTTCCTCTTTCCAACCATCTCCGACACAGCCGATGCACAGTGCTTGCATCCATGTGGGTATCAGCTGCAATTTGACGTTTGGACCAACCTCCCCTTCTCAGTCCGATCACCATACCCCTTGTAAAGTCGTCTATATGCTGGAAGTGTCTTCGTTGAGGACGGCATTGCATTTCCTCCTATCACACGTATCCTTCGAGACAAAAACCAAATTTCTCCGATAATTAGTCGGGCAGAAAAACCAACATGAACATAGCCCACTTTTCAACTACATTCTCTTATATCTTACTTCACGTGCGTCGGAGAGCTGCGCATTTCATATCATTTGCATAACTCAGTGACGTGCGTCTACGGTAAAATTTGCATGAATTTCTGACCACTCCTTCTTGGTGTTGCATTTTCAATGTCGAGCAGTGTATCAAAATTTTTATAAACAATGTGGATAGAAGTCAGTAAATCACGAACTCATTTTTCCTAATGAGTTTTTTTTTTTTTTTCATTATCATTTTAATCTATGAATTTACGAAAAGTTGTAAATTTTTAACTAAAAGTTGTGCAGAGAAGTTTGATTACCAAGTTTTGACGATCAATACAAGTAGGAACCAACGAATTCTTCTTGAAATAAAATAAATTTAAAGAACAATCCGTCTCACAAATTTCGCCCAATATTTCAGATAAAGTTTTTCAATTTGAGTGCTACGTGCAACTTTCAAAGCAATAAAGAATAAAATGTTCTTTCATAATATCAGAGTACACGAATGCTGTGATACAGAAGTTGAAACGTTAAAAAGAAACTATTATTTACAAAATAAAATGGTTTTGCACACAAAACCACAAAATGAACATATTTTTGTAAGTTTCAAAGTAAAAAAAAAAACCCTTGTTTTTTAATCCGGGAACGAACAATACAACGACAACGAAATTCGAATCGCAAAATCAAAACAAATGACGTCAGAAAATCTGAGCCACACAGCGCTCAAGTGGCAGAATTAAAAAGCTCAGTTGTTTCTTCACTCTTCGAAGGGAATTCAAACAATGTAAGTACAGCGACATTTAGTGGAGCCATGTCTGAAGGAAGCAGGGAGTAAAAGGAAGGAGATGGATCTCCATGATACCGGTTTGGCAACAAAATTTCACTTCCGCCAGGGAGCGCTGCTGCAACCTTAATTTGTTTACATCCCGTAGTCTAGCGTTTTAAAGGGCATTTAAATAAGGGAATTTCCTAAATATTAGGAAATTTAAAGCTGTTTTTGCTATGAAAGCTGTTTAGAGAAGCATAGAACACTTTACTTCATCCTACGTTTATAATATATTTTGCATTCGAAGCGTTAATTTTTGCTTTTGAAGCGAATCTTTTAAAACCTAATTTGATCTCCTGTCACTTAGGTGAAGAGCTTAATGATTTATAAATTTCTTCATTGCATAGGTGCCCATGGGGGGGGGGGGGCTATTATGGCGCAAGTTGCGCCATTAAAAAAAATTTTTTGGGGGGGTGGGAGGGAAAAACTAATTTATTTATTTTTTTGAATTATTTATTGATTATTTTTTTTAATTTAAATTATTTACTGTTTTTTTTTAAATTATTCCTTAATTTATTTTTTTTAATTTAAATTATTTCTTTGTTATTATTTTTTATTTGTTTTTTTTTTGTGTGTGTGCTTGGAATGTCTGGAAGAGAAAAAAAGTGATTCTATTCTGCGCAAAATTAATACTTTTAAAAAATTAGTAATTTTGTAAAAAATAATAGTTATAATTTAAAAAACAAACAAATAATGTTTCAAAAAATAAATAAATATTATTTAAAGAAATAAATAAGTAATATTAAAAAAAATAAATAAAACAAAATACATTAATAAAAAAAGAGGCAAAAATAAAAAGCACAAAAGGGAAATGAAATATGAGAAAGTAAATAACTTTCAAAAATCATAATGTTTAACATTTCTCTTTCGTGGGGATAATTGTGCCCCATATCTGACCTCTCAATTACCACGCATCCGCTACCCGAAAAGCGCCGGCTACCTTCCGTCGGTCTCCCCGCTGACCCCGCCGAAAGCTCGGGGTCCTCGGCGAAATTCTCCTTCCCCTTCTCCGTCAGCACAAGCGACAGAGTCGAGAGATCATAAGTCAATCGGCTTCAGCGCCATCTCTCGGCAGTGGAAAAATCGGGACACATTTTCACCCGCGTTGCCAAAGGAGATGAGGCTCCTTCCTTTTAGCCTCCTTGGAAGGAAGCAAGAGCATAAACAAATTGAAGCGCAATCTGAGTGGAGTAGTAGAGGAGAAAGCTGCAATACAAGCAGCTGACGTCATTCTGGTAGACAAACAAACACCACGTGTTGATGACAGCTAAACATACTTGAAACGTCGTCTGTTTTTCTTACCGATGATTCACTCCGTAATCTTTTTTCTTATGGATTTGACAGTTATTTTGGCCTGTTCTTTTTTCAGTTTTGGCTTGTTTTGTTTGTATTTCATACTGATGTTTCATTTTCCACGCATTAATCATTTTAAAAAGTATTATTTACTAAATTCTCCGTGTTTTTAACCACTGAGTAGAATAACAAGGAACTGTCAGCTAATATGCTTGTTTTGATAGGATTTGATTGTTTATAATGCATTAAATAGTCATAAACTGTGGAGCTATCGATCCTTCTTTTTTTTCTTTTGTATTTGTACGGTAAATTAAACGCGCATCTGATAAAAATTCATTTTTACTTAATAAATACGGATCCTAATTGTTAATAATCTTGATTTTATCAATGTATCTTTTTTTTTTTTTTTGCTTTGCTATGAAGGCTTTTACAAGACTCGAAATACATTTTACACTTAAAAAAAGGCTAAAAAAGCAACTGCGCACTCGCAATACCATGCTACACATACGGTAAACATGGAGTTGCTTGTCCACCAGGAACGGTTGCTAGGCTCCGTTGCTATGCAAAAAGCACGTGGCTGCTACTGCCCTATTGCGCTTGTCGAGTAACACTAAAAAAATCGCGATTTGTACTTTTCGTATATATTGAGCCTTTTTTTATGCTCTTTTCTCGTATAACCGCGATACAGCAGAAGTTATAAGAAGTAGCGAATCAATTAAGTAAATTAGTCAACAGACATTCATTCCCTTACGATCAGCCGTCCTGAGCAGACGTGCTTTCTCTCTGATGACAGACCACTCTCAGAGAAGGGAAGGGAAAGATGGAACCGGGAGTTAAGGCGTAGAGGCCCTTTTTAGGTCCTCGAAACCGACTCTTGGGGAAACTGATCTCTAACCATCGACTCAATTACTGGTGAAAACACTCCCACTGACGAAGCCACTGAGGCTGACTTCTATTTCAAACAACTATTTACTTATTTTGGTTACTGTGACGGTCAAGTTTACTTGGAAATCGCAAACTGCAAAGATGTTGAAACTCTGAAAGCAATGGTGCTCACTCTCAATAGGATGCGGAACGAGGTCAAGGAAGCGCTATTCACGACCCCCAAATACGTGCAGCTCATTTGATATTCGGACAAGAAAGACTCTTCTCATTACTCGAGGAAAAATTAAAGACTAACCAACCCTCCAGACCTACCGATGCAAGCACCCCCAAACCAACCTACCCAACAGCTGCTACAAAGATATTACCTCCTGTTCGTCGCCCTACGATTTTGATCGTCGAGGCTGAAAAACCTACAGTTCTCGAAAAGGAAATCCAAGATCCTTGCTACCGTCATCCGGGATACGACCAAAATCAAGCCTTCCTCTGACGAGGAATTCAAAAAAGTCAATGCTTACCTGGATGATAAGAAGCATCCAATCAACACGGATCGCCTAAAGGAAGAAAGACCCATAAAGATAGTCATCCGGAGTCTCCCGACTGACTTCCCGAAAGAGGACATCGAGAATAAACTTCAGGAACTAGGATTCTCCATCTCGAACATCATTCAGTTCACCCGAGGTAAAGCCCAGGACTTCAAACGAGCCTATCTCTCTTCATGGTCTTCCTGCCAAGGACTCCCAAGAATGTATAAATATCTAAGATCCGCTCTATCTCCGCTTTTCGAGTCAGGATGGATCGTCCAGTGCTATAGGTGCCAACGATATTCGCACAAAACATTCAACTGCACTCTCCCTCCAGCATGTTTCAGATGTGCCGAAGCACATGATAGCAGATCCTGCCTCGCTGCTAAAGATGCCAAGCCATGCTGTGTCAACTGCAAAGAAACCCAACCTCGAAGGAGCCCACTCCGCCTGCAGAACCAGTGACCCCAGCCCCAAGGCCTGCGGTTACAGTCAACCATGAGTCACTTGACATCAGCCTGACCCCGCCAAAGCAAAAGGACCTTATGGAGACCGACGAGGAAAAAGTTCCAACACGGATCACTCCTAAGACCTACAATGCACCCGCCTTCAAACCCAAGATCTTCTCTTTAAAGGGAAAATGATGTCGTCTTTCCGCATGCCCTCATCATGCCCCGAGTAGTAGAAACTGCAATAATTTAATTGTGTGGAAAACATGCCAGTTATGTTCATCGGTGGAAAAAAAAAAGAGAATACATTTTCTGAGAAACATTTAACTGTAATCATTATTATTATTTTGTGATGTCAAATTCAAAGCTTTTTTTAAAGTGCTTCGGGGAAGAAAAGAAAAGCACGATATATTCAAACAAACGATGTAACGAGTGGCTACTGTAAAAGGGTGTGTTAATGCTCGTTTTGTACAGTCTGAATAAAAAAAAAGTCTGCCGGTAAGCCGACCATAAATGAAAACATTTTGGGGATATTAACCCGTTGAATACTTATAGGAGAGAGAATTTCCTACTCCTCAGCATTGAAGCTCGCAGCCTGAATCTCCAGCGAGTATAGCAAAGCGTTTCTCATAATAAAACATCTTCTGTTCTATAAGAAAAGACTGTCTCTTCTGACATTCCAAACAATATCCTGCAGAGAGCCTCTCTTACTTTCTCTAGTCTATAATTTCGCCGACGATAGCTTTAAAACGTGTCTTTAGGATAAATCCGCCACATCTTCCCTTCGAACAGTGGTTGCTCAACCTGCGTCTCGTAGGCCATGTGCTTCTAGCGAAGATATCACATGTGGCCCCAGTGTTTCAAATTGGGGCCGTGGTAGCCCGATCGGTTAGCGTCGGACTCGTAACCGGAGGGTCCTGAGCTCTATCCCAGCCGACCAAAGATTCTTCATTAATGGTGGCTGGGGGACGTTAAAAATGTTCATGGTCACAAAGTCCTCCAAACGTGAAACGATACCTCTGAGGATGCTGGGCCAGGGGTTTGCTCGGCCCTTGGTCTGGTTCAAAAATAGCAGAGCGCTCTTCAGGGCCTATCCCGGTTAAACCACGAGTTACAGGGGGACCCTGGAGTGAAGGGAAGTTTTTCAAATCAAAAACAGTGATTAGTTACAAATTTGGATCCACATATTCGGAATTTTGTTTCTGGAAAATAAATATAGTTAATTTTAAAAAAATATATGAATTAATAATAAAAACAATTCTATTTGTAATCTTTCAGCCTTTTCCGTGTTTTCTCATGTTAGTCAGCAAAATATTATGCATTTAAAAATTTTAGAAGTGTTCTGGCCCGCGGCAATCATTTTAATATGAGTTGCAATCCTCGGGTTAGAACAAGTTGGGTACCAGTGTCCTAATGCGGTTTTAGAGCATCAATCCCAAAAAAGAGTCTCTGGACCCTTTGTCCAACGTCTCAAAGCGCGAAAAAAAATTCATTTTTTTCGCCTTAAATTTTGAATTTATTTCTAAGAGAGAACCACTTTCTTTTTTCCCTATCGCCTCAATATACCCGAAAATTACATTCAAAAAGCCCAAACGCAAAAAAACATCTGAGGACAGCTCAGCCCTCACTTTTCTCCTGAAGTCATAAAATACAGATTGAAATGCGTCTTTAAAGCTTCAGTTTTGAATATTTGCTGCTAATGCTATTTAGGGTACATAGCAAGATTTGTTTATAAACTTTCCCCCTTTAGAAATTTTTAAGGCATGGAACGTTTTTTTTTTCTTTCGAAAAGAGGTTGACGTAACTGACCTAAGCTCAAGTGGAAAGTTGCTGCAACAACAACACAATATATGTTTTGAACGATATTTTCAACTTAAAAGACTTTGGTGGTACCTAAAATTTTGAGCTTCAGAAAAAAGGAGGCACAGAACAAGCTTCTGTAATGAATAATTAACTGCTGTCAGCAGTAGATAGCAATTTCGTCAGTTAATGATGAGGGAAAAAGAAAGGCATGGAGCAATTTTCTTCAATGAATAATTAACTGTTCTCAACACATAGTAGATAGCAATTTCCTCCGTTAATGATGAAAATGAAAGTTTCAAGAATGCAATGTTAGAGTTATGGTAACAGCGAAAGAAAAACTTAAATTAAAGCTCTGTATCCACTTAAGCCTCCCGTATAAGATTCAATATTTGCGATCTTCAAAAATCAAGAAAAATAAGCGATTAAGGGCTCAAAAAAGCTAAACAAATTAGTAAAAACAAACAACCGCGATTTAAAAAAAATAATAAAAAATTCTGTAGGGACTCTTTGCAGGTGAAATTAATGGCTTATGCATGGGCGATTCTCTGTAAACTGGTAATTGGCTGTCCGGACCAAGTATTTTAAAAATAATAAAGTGTAATAAAGTAATTATCGCTCTTAATACAAGTAAAGCATTAATACTTTGTGGGCCAATTGTATTTGAAGCGATAACAATTTAATTTTTTTTTCTAGAAATTATCTAAGCACCAAAAACACAGTCCCCTGGCTGTCCCAATCCCATTGTCTAAATGTTAAAGGTAATATTTCAAAAAACCTAATAACACTACATAAATGTGTCAATTAATATTTAAAAATAGAATAATGAAGCTATATTTTTCTTACGAAATAAGATCTAATAACGTATTTCTAAAACATAATATTGTCATGTAAGTTCTGTCCAGAGTTTTTTCAAACAGTCCCCTGCAACAAATTCAAAGCTTCAACAGAAAAAATCAGTTACTTTTGCAAATGTTTTTTGGCAAGAAGTTCAAAGTAACCAGTGTGAATTTGCTGAAATTGCCGAGAACTCTGTTGAAACGCCACTTTGTTTAGTTCGAGATCCACATTTGTGCTGAAAGTATGCATCGTGATCGTTACGAAAACAGTCCTCTGGGAAGTGATTTTATTAATGGCAATTAGCTTAATTATGAAACATATTAGTTATTATGTCCGTGATTTCTGCCTAAATTTATAGGTAGTCTTGTAACTAATTATGTTCCAGTAGTTTTGCAGATATTACGCTGCAAAGAGCAAAAATACAGATACCTGGCACAGTCCCCTGCCTAGTTATACTAGGCAGGGGAGTAACCCCCTATCATGATTTATCAGAAAAACACAAACTTCAATTGGCCCTCTTTCAAACCAAAGTAATAGATTCATTTTCTGAGAAATAGTATTATAATTGTACGAACATTTCTAAAAACCATGCCCGGACAGGTTTCGTGTGAAAAATGACGAGTTTACAGAGAATCGCCCGTATATAACCACAAGAAAAGAGAGAGAAAGAAATTCTCTACACAAGTTTTATGTCAATCAAATCTCTTTTTATGTAAACAATAATACTAAATTGTAATCTGTTGACTCGCAAATGCACAAAAAGTTGTCCGGTGAAATAAAAAACAAAGTGCCTCAAATTTGCACACATTTAACCCATTAACGCTCGCATAATTTTGAAGAAAATGGTCATAAAAGTGCCTATTTTTTTATTCAAGAAAATTATATAAAACTCTAAAATAAAACTCTAAAACATAACTCTAATAATATTTTTCTCTAAAAACGTTGCAAATAGACTAGGGCAGCCATCTAGTGTACATATTGAGAAATAAAACATGATTCCGGGCATAAGAAATAGATTGTTTTATTATTTTTCGCGCATTATTTTTGAACACTTCAGCCCGGAAATATCACGGGCGCGAGAATTAGAGGACGAAACTTCACCCCGTCATTTTCACGGGCGCGAGAAGGAAGGGGTTAAATCTAGGATAGCTTATTTTGATGCTGATAACATACTTGATGAAATCCCCACATTTAATTACATTACTACTTTCATAAAGAATAGCAATTATTTTTAAAAATTTATATGAGGGTCATTCCATGTCAAGTGTCCCAAATTTCGAGAAAATCCCCACTCGACCCCCTCCGATTTTGATGTAATTTTTTTTAGATGTACATATAAGACTTGCATGAAACCATACTAAATTACAGCTCCATAAGCCTTATTATTCAGCCAGTAAAAATTACTTTATAAAGGCCTCTTTTTCGTGTCTTGAAAAAAATGACCAAATCGTCAAGTTTGTGCTTTTATTGCTCGCAACCTAAGCCGATTATCAGGCTCAAATTTGGTGACTCTGATCACTGTTTAGGGTAGAATAGCCTTTAGCCTACTTGTGTAACAAAAGCTCCATGCACTGTAGATTTTTTGCAATTTGCTGCCAAAGTTAAAAAATCGATTTTTGGCAATTTTGACCATACGTTATCAGCTTGTATTTGCCGAGAAATGGACTTTCTGAAGCTAATTCTTTCCTCATTTGTAGCCTGATAGTTCTTCCGAAAGGTGTGCAAGTGGCGTCTTGGTAGCTCAAATAATTGCTGAATTATGCGAGTTGAAATTCCAGTCAAATTTCTTTTTTCTCAATTTTGTCTCAATTTCAAAGTGCAATATCGCAAAAGGGTCATCTTGAATTTCAATTTTCTTTACATCATTGGAAAGAACACACTTTTCTTAACTAAAATACATTATTTTTATTTTTGAGACAAGCCAGTTTCAAGGGGATATTGCAGATCAAAAATGTGTACATCATTCAACGTTAAATCAAAGAAAAAAAAACAAATACCTCAAAAGTTGATGTCAATTTGTTCTATTAAAATTTACAGGAGCTATTGTAGTTATGTTCTGATGAAAAAAACCTTTTTTTAGATATTTTTGAACTTTAGTTTTTGTGTGCGTATCCGTAAAAACTCAAGAAATGGCAAAAGAAAAAAAAAAAGTTTCGTTTTTAACAAAAAGAATTATCTTCCTATCGCTGCTATAAGAGCTTGAGTCTTTTATTTTGTGTTATTTTTAAGACTTTGAAGAAAAAAAATTTCGGATGTATGTCAGTTGGCAAGGTGTCATTAATATTTTAAATTCTTAAAAAACATTGTTTCCTTTTTCAAAAAAATAAAAATAAAAATAATTAATAAATGAGATAAATAATAAATAAAACTGTTAATATGGTGTGTACATTATACAAAATATGTATAATGGGACTGCAAAGCCATTATTCAAATAAGCGATAACGAAAGTTTTCGATAGAGTTGAATATTGCAATTATTTCCGCCATGTAAATAATAACAATAGTAATTGAATATATGATAAGTAGTAATTGAAAATCCATTATTTATACTGCCGAGGATGTGTCTAGCTTATGATTGCAATTTGCCCATAAACAAAAATGATGAAAAATAGGAAAATGCTTTTTATGATATTGAAACATTAATGACGTACAACCTTGCCAAGTGACATATCATCCGAAATTCTATTTCAAGGGCTTAAAAATAACACATAGGAAAAGACTCAAGCTCTTATAGTAGCGATAAGAAGATAATTATTTTTGTTAAAAACGAAACTTTATTTTTTGCCATATCTTGAGTTTTTACCGATGCGCACACAAAAATTAAAGTTTAAAATATCTAAAAAAGGGTTTTTCCATCAGGACATAAGTACAACATAACTACAGTAGCTCCTGTAAATTTTAATAAAACAAATTGACACCAACTTTTGAGGTCTATGTATGTTTTTCTTTGATTTCACGTTGAATGACGTACACATTTTTGATCTGCAATATCCAGAGGCGGACTGGCTATGTGGGAATTTGGGAAAATGCCAGAAGGGCCGGTCCTTTCCTGGGCCAAAAAGGGCCTGCCCATGCAAACCAGACTTTTTTTTTATCAAAAAAAAAAAAAGTATTTTCCGTAAAACTACCAATTACAAGGCTGCTGAGACGGCAGGAGCAAAATTTCTAGAGCTCGGCTGCAGAAAGGGAGCGGGCCATCTATTTCTAATGTTTGAAGAAAGGGTCGCCAAACCAAAAAAAAAAAAAAAAAACGAGCTGATGAACTTTAACGCGAGTATATCAACAATGTACTATAGATGTACTTCTGAATGACCAACAGTTTAGGTCAATTGTCTGTCAGATGCTTATCATTTGAAGGGTTCGTAGCCATCATGTGCGTGGTTCTCTTTTGTGCCTAGTTAGCAAAAAGGATACGAAGTCTTGTGTCTCTTGCCTCCTGCTAGCCCCGGGTGTAATGAATGTAATACAAGACGTTTGTCAGGGAAGACAGTCCTTCATTGTTCAGACGCACTTCTTGGGGTGAACACTTGACGACATATTTACATTTTTAATTTTTTTAATAAAAATGATATTTTAAAAATCCCTTCAAAATGGGGACAAAAACGCAGGCCTCTGGAATACGCTTTAAATAGATAAGAAGTTAAAATACAGTCAACAGGGTTTAAAATTTTACTGAATACTTAGATTAAATTATTGGAGCTATCAATTTGAAAAATGGCCGATCCTCTAAACGTACCAAAAGATAACCTACAATACAATTGCGGTTTTTATTTATTTATTTATTAATTTCAAAATATTTTTCGGTTTTATCCCCCACATCTCTTTGCCCCTATATCATCAAGGCTCTTTCAAAACTGCTTGTTTAGAGCTAAAATTTCGAAAACGAATTTTCGAGAGAGTGTCTCCGATCCCATTCTCCCTATCATAATCGGAGATGATCAGATTTTCGCTTTTAAGATTTCAATTTCGAAAAAGGTCTCTCCCTGGAACCTCGTTTAGATTACCGAAGATTGTCTAAATTGCAATTTTGAGAGGATTAATTCGAAAAATTTCTTTGAATCCTCGTCTCCTGAATTTTACCAAAGATCATCTAAAACTGCATTTTTCGAGCTACAATTTGAAAAAATTTTCCGTTGGAGGACCGCCTGGACCCTCTTTTCTATACTATTAATTGATGTATAACAGATGCCCTTTACAAATTTCGATTTGGAAAACAGAAGGTTGAGTACCCCCCTCGAATTTCATCCCCCCCCCCAACATTTTTGAAGATAAGTTTTAAAATACATTTTTAAAACTACAAAATTCGATCTGAGTAATAAATACACTCGCGATTAAACTTATATTAAATTGCATTCTGTTACTGCCCTCAGTGTGGTCTCAGTAAATAAATTTCAAAATTGTTTGGGTATAATAATTTGGAGAAGTTCATGATTTAAGTTAACCGGCACACACTCCCCCCCCCCCCCCACACACCGGGGCTGCATCTGAAAAAGTATGCCAGGGCTGAATTTTCATCCCAGTCCGTCCCTGGCAATATCCCCTTGAAACTGGTTTGTCTCAAAAATAAAAGTAACGTATTTTAGTTAAGAAAAGTCTGTTCTATTCAATGACGTAAAGAAAATTGAAATTCAAGATGACCCTTTTGAGATATTGCCCTTTGAAATTGAGACAAAATTGAGAAAAAAGAAATTTGACTGGACTTTTAACTCGCATAATTCAGCAATTATTTGAGCTATCAAGATGCCACTTGCACACCTTTTGAACAAACTATCAGGCTAAAAACGAGAAAAGAATTAGCTTCAGAAAGTCAATTTCTCGGCAGCAGATACAAGCTGATAACGTATGGTCAAAATTTGCCAAAATGCGATTTTTTACCAACTTTGGCAGCAAATTGCAAAAAATCTACAGTGCATGGAGCTTTTGTTACACAAGTAGGCTATTCTACCTTAAACAGTGATCAGAATCATCAAATTTGAGCCTGATGATAGTCTTAGGTCACGAACAATAAAAGCACAAATTTGACGATTTTGTAATTTTTTTTCAAGACACGAAAAAGAGGCCTTTATAAAATAAGTTTTACTGGCTGAACCATACGGCTTATGGAGCTATAATTTGGTATGGTTTCATGCAAGTCTTATATGTACATCCAGAAAAAAATTCATCGAAATCGGAGGGGGTATAGTGGGGACGACTCGGACACTTGACATAGAATGACCCATGAACCAATTTTACCGAGAAATGTTGCCAATATTAGTGAAAAGATAAATCCTGTTATACACTGAAGTGACAAAAGTCATGGGATAGCAATATGCAATTTTTCAGATGGCAGTAGCATCGTATAGAACAGGTATAAATGCGCAGTGCTTTTACAGAGCTTTCATTTCTGTTCAAGTTATTCATGTGAAGAGGTTTTAACGTGATGATGACCGCACGACGTGAATTAACAGACTTTGAACGCGGAATGTTAGTTGGAGCTAGACGCATGGGTCATGCCATTTCGGAAATCGTTAGAGAATTCAACAATCCCAGATCCACTGTGTCAAGAGTGTGCCGAGAGTATGAAATTTCAGGCATAACATCCCACCATGGACAGCGCAGTGGTCGACCGCCTGCACTTAAAGATCGAGACCGGCGACGTCTGCAAAGAGTCGTAAATTCTAACAGACAAGCAACACTGCGTCAAATCACCGTAGAAATCAATGTGGGACGTACAATGGACGTGTCTGCTAGAACTGTGCGGAGAAATTTGGATTTCTTGGGCTATTCCAGCAGAAGACCGACTCGAGTGCCTTTACTGACAGAACGACATCGCTTGCAGCGACTCTCGTGGGCACGTGAGCATATCGGTTGGTCCCTAGATGAATGGAAAACCGTGGCCTGGTCCGATGAGTCACGATTTCAGCTGGTAAGAGCCGATGGTAGGGTTCGAGTGTGGCGCAGACCCCACGAAGCCATGGACCCAAACTGTCAGCAAGGCACTGTTCAAGCTGGTGGTGGCTCCGTAATGGTGTGGGCTGTTTTTTCATGGCATGGACTTGGTCCTCTAGTGCGACTGGACCGAACATTGACTGGAAATGCTTATGTGCAGCTACTTGGAGATCACTTGCAGCCATTCATGGACTTCATGTACCCAAACAACGATGGGATTTTTATGGATGACAATGCGCCATGTCACCGGGCCACAACTGTTCGCAATTGGTTTGAAGAAAATTCTGGACAATTCCAACGAATGATTTGGCCACCTAGATCGCCCGACATGAATCCCATTGAGCATTTATGGGACACCATCGAGAGGTCTGTTCGTGCCCAAAATCCTGCCCCATCAACGCTTACACAATTATGGACGTCTATCGAGACAGCATGGCTCAATATTCCTGCAGAAGACTTCCAACGACTTGTTGAGTCCATGCCACGTCGAGTTGTTGCACTTCGCCGGGCAAAAGGAGGGCCGACACGATATTAAGAGGTATCCCATGACTTTTGTCACTTCAGTGTATTTGTACAGAACAACATGATAGTGGCAGTTTATATATGTATTTATACTTTAATAGATTCTTAAGACAGAGTCTCGACAAATTCATAATATAATACGCTGATTTAATAGAGAACATTTCAACAAGATAATCTGCAGTTCAAAAGTTTTTTATAAATGTAAAATACACGAAGGAAATGTTCTAAGAAATAAACTTCTTCAACTGCATGCTGGTTTACTGCTTTTTATCGCTTCTTCCCAATTCTGACCATCGAAATCCATCTCTTCTGAACTTTCTATAGTCTTAGAGTCAATGCAGTACAGCATTACACCTAAATAATGAAAAACAGTTTTCTTGTACAAATGTTATTTTTTTAAACTGTGCAATAAATATAACTTATTGTTTCAGATAAGTTGCCAACAAAATGGTTTTATGTTTTAAAAGCAAGACAGTGCATCTAAAATGCACCTTAACTGGACAAGTGAGAAAAACTTTTTTTTAACCTCCTTGTACGAGGAATATTGTATTTTCCCTCAAAGCAAATCACTTGAACACTCTTAATTGAACGCCTAAATAATAAGTGCATTTAGCGTCAAAACATGGAAAAAACAAAATAAAAAATACTGAAATTTTTAATTGGGGAAATGAATGTATTCCTATACAGTAATGGGCATTTAAACATATTTTTTTCATTGTTGAAAAATATAATCGAAGAACATTTAGAATCATCCTTTCACACGATTCAAATTTAAGTTTTATCATTGATTTTAAATTTGAAAGACGAACATTCATATATAAATTAATTACAACCTCTTTTAGAAATTTTATTTTGAATTCAATCGCCACCGTAAAAATAATTGAATGAAAATGGAATATAAACGGAGCTGGTTGTCTTCTCCGCATTAGCCTTTCGCTAGCACAGAAACCTGTTTTAGAGTTGATTTCTTGCGGCAGCAAAACTTTTCCAAATCTCTCGGAGCGTCACCGTAAAAATAATTGAGTAAAAAGGAATCTGGTTGTCTTCTCCGCATTAGCCTGTAACTAGCAAAGAAACCAGTTTTACAGAGTTGATTTCTTACGGCATCGAAACTTTTCCAAGTCCCATGATAATCTCGGAGAAATTAAACTTTCACATGCACTCTAGTCATATATGAGGGATGCAGTTTGGAATTTTCTAAAAAGGCAACATTTTTGTCAAACTGCAAGATTTCACAGAACGTCTTCATTGATTTTGGAGATATTGAGGGTTACATTTATAAATTTGAAGCATTTTTTTTTCAGTTTATTTATTTATTTATTTATTTATTTATTTTATTTATTTTTTTTTTTTTTGATTTATCAATTGATTAATTAAAAGTTCACTGAACTTATCATCTAAAATCAAAATAAATATAATGAAAATGCTAAAGTATTGAAATTTTTTCAAACATAATCATCAACTAATATTTCTAATGAGCGTTAACTAAATTTATCCATAGCTTAAAACAGTAACTTTAAAAAATCAATCATCTAAAATATTAGAAATAATGCCTTTAATGTCATTTTGTCTTTAGCCTATTGTAATGATTCTGCTGTTTTGTCTTTAATCCTCCTCCTCTCCCCCTTCGACTCTTCATATGGAAAACTGTTGATTAAGGATTATCATCTGTCAGTGGATTTTCCAGTCTAATGATCTGGGATTTCTCGTCTCAAGTTTTGAGGCTCCCACTTGTAAATTTATGTGATTACTGAGTCAGAAGGAAAAAAGTTTGTTTTCGAGAGGGAGTCTGGAGTGTGACGGTAGAGCAGCATGTGCTTGTGCAAGCTACTCGCGAGCTCACCAAGACATCAATTAATATTTTTGTAAAATGATGACTAGGTGTCTTTTATTCACATGCGAAATTGGTAAAGAAAACCGTTGTTTATTCCCCCAAGTCATCACACTATAATTCCAACCACGTGTTTATATCTTTTGCGTTGGATGGTAACGACATTTTAACACATTTCACATGAAAAAGAAAGGTTCCTTTTAGAGGACAAAAAAATTGGTAAGAAAATCTCACTCTTGGTTGGAATAAGATTAAGATTTTTTAAATAGAGAAAGATACTTTTTTTGAAAGAAAATCTTTACTTCCCAAGAAAATTGCAACGATTAAAAATCAAAAAGTACTGCTTTTTTGCATTGAAAAAAATGTATTACGGGATTTATTTTAAAAATATGAATGAAAACTCTTTGGTACTTAATAGAATTCACTTTTAAGGCGACAAGGGACTATCATTTTTTTCTTTAGCAATTTTCAATGAATTTCTTTGAAATTTGCAGCATAGCTATATGTTGCAAAAACTAACACATATAAAAATTTTCGTTGAAATATTTTAAAATTTGTTTTTTTTTTTACATTTAAAATTTAAATTTTAACGATTTTTCTTTTTTATTCCAAGCGCCTGAAATTTCATCAAAATGATAAAATACAAGCAAAATGTGGAACATAAAACACCAGAAAGTGAAATGTTGGGAGTACTTTTTCTATATATTGTGGCAAAAATTAAAGAAAAAAAACAAACTAAAATTTACATTTTTTTTTGTGAAAGATATCCATATTTCAATAAAACATAGCAAATATATTCAACACAGCTAGTAAAATAGAAAATTCCTTCCCAACAAAATGTTAAAAAACCTCTTAAGTACATGGCAAAAAATTTTTAGCAAATTTAAATAATAATTTTTTACACTGGAGCAGTATGAAATTTGTAAACACGCGTAAAATTATGTTTTGAGAAAATCAACATTTACTGTTGTATATTTCATTATTAAATTAGTTTTGAATACAAATTCACCACAAATAAGGTAAAGCTATTTATTTACAATAGCAATAACATGTATTTCAATCATATAGTTTTTAGAAATATCATCAAAGAAGAACCGATTTTTTGACCATTTTTTGCTCATCTGAAAGTCCCTTCTCACCTTAAAAGGTAAACAATATTGCGATTATAAGAATTCATTTAATAAAAAAGGAAATACTTTATGATGAAATTTTTTTCGAAGTTAACTAGCTTCTTCATTGAGAGCACACTTTCTGTTGGTGCAAATATTTGTATTAACGGAGACATTTCACATACATCCTTTTTATATAATACAATGCAAGTTTCTATCTTCTACGTTTGTTATAATTTATTCCTTTATAATTACCCGTTTTTGTTTTTAACTTGTTAAATCAAAACATTCACCAGTAACACCACTTGATACGTCCCCCTCAATTTTGTCTCGAGGTTGAAGAGATATTTTTGAAAGAATAGAAACAAAGTGCATTAAATAAATTTAAAAAACGGAAATACACAGTTTGTACTCCTGTACGAGAATGGTTTCTTTTTGCATTCGCGATTTTTGTTAAGTTAATAATTAGACAGCTATTTAATACTCATCTTACTTCAAGTTCAAATCAAATTAGAGAATATGTAGCTCGTAAGGAAAAATATATGAGCACTAGCAGCATAATCTCATCGGCCGATGATCGGCCATTCATCGAAACCCGATGAGATTCTCATCGGCCGGTGATCGGATTTCGATGAGTTTTCATCGGAAATTGCTCCAATATGTCTCATTGGCCAATCAGAATCCGAGCAGCAAAATCCGATGAGTTTACGATGAGATTTGGAGCAATTTACGAGCAGTGCAGTCCCG
The DNA here is from genome assembly GCA_038373865.1 of Uloborus plumipes. Taxonomy (NCBI): domain Eukaryota; kingdom Metazoa; phylum Arthropoda; class Arachnida; order Araneae; family Uloboridae; genus Uloborus; species Uloborus plumipes. The sequence continues at coordinate 58,930 of JAXGGA010005142.1, forward strand.
TGCCGATGAATTTAGGATCAATTTTGGATGAAAATACGATGAGAGTTGGATCAATATACGAGCAGTGTAGTTCCGTGGCGATAAATTTTGGATCAAAATACAATGAGAGTTGGATCAAAAAAGAGAAAAAAAGAAAAAAGAGCGCAGTTTAGTTCCGTGGCAGTGAATTTTGGAACCTCTTTTTTATTTCCCCCAACCATTTGCGACTGGCCAACTCCAGCATCGAACCCGAGTTATCAGCGCGGAAAGCCAACGCTCTACCACCACGCTACCAAGTCTACGAATAACGAGACCAACACTGCATATTTAACAAAAATTTGAGATTGGGAAAATTTTCATCAGAAAATTTGATCTTTACGACCTCTTTCCGATGAAATCTGTAGCTTGGCATATTTTCATCGGGAAATTTGATTGGAAGTACATAGTTTTCCAATAACACATAGCTCGGTTAATTTTCATCGGGAAATTTGATAGGAAGGATATCGTTTTTCGATGGAATATAGCTCATCTTATTTTCATCGGGAAACTTGATCGGAAGGATATCATTTTTCGATGGAATATAGCTCATCTTATTTTCATCGGGAAAAGTGATCGGAAGGATATCATTTTCCGATGGAATATAGCTCATCTTATTTTCATCGGGAAAATTGATCGGAAGGATATCGCTTTCCGATGAAAAGTAGCTCATCGAAAACCGTGCTCGGATACTGATCGGAACGATATCGTCGTGCGTTACGGGATCAGTTTACGAGGAGTTAGTTGATCGGCCGAGCAAAATCCGATGAGTTGATGCTACTTGGGTTTAATCAAATAATTATTCTCTTACTAATTCCGTTTGGATTCGATCGAGGCTTATAAAAACTTTGCACTCCACATGTTTTACAGAAGTAGTGTTTAGCTGCTCCCGTATTAAAAGTGTACAGAGACAAATTATCACTTCCACTTAAAAGTTTGAATCTTTCATCAGGAACGACAAAAGCTTTAATTTGTTTCTTTACACAAATGCTGCAGCTGTAAAATAAAAATAAAATATGTATTAGCTTTAAGCAGAGATTTTGTGCAAAGTAAGAAGAACATTTGAGAAAACAAAATGCTTGAAAATGAAGTTTTTTACGTCCTACCTTATTAGGACTTTGCGGTACTATGGGAAAAAGAGAAGAAAAAGAAAGAGGGTTAAAGAAAGGGTTTAGGGAGCCCACAGGTTGTTCATTTACTAGAGCCCGCTTAAGCTCTTGGCGCCCCTAAACAAGCTTTTTGTTGCTAAAACTTGTTTCATGATGATAAAATTTTCAATTCTCTTAATTGGATATGTTTCGTACATTCGATATTGTGCATTAGACTAGATTCCACCTCTATATTTACTTTAGGCTATTTCTATAGATATTGGTGGGAAAAAAATAATAATAAGAGCCATTAGATTGTTTTAGTGTATAATTCTATCTAATCTACAGTAGGCTAGAAGGTAATTGATCAATTTTTAATGGATATATATTTCATACAAGCATTTTTGAATGATAGACATTAAAACCAAAAAATAAATCGATAAACTGCTAGAATTTGAATGAAATTAAAAACTTCGCTTTGGACTAAGTAATTTAAAACACAAGACTTCAGTAGAAAGGAAAATGGGCAAGAAAGTATAAATTTACCTGAGACACAAAAATTAAAATTGCATTCCGATAATGTTACTTACACAAACGGTAGATACATTTTCATAATGCAATGCACTTCTGGTAGGTTGACCTCCGACATTGACAACGTTTACCTCTTTTTTGAATAAAAGAATGAATAATTAGCTCTAAATTAAGTGGAATTACTTTTGTAGTCATTTTTTAAATGCATTTCAACTCAGATCAACGGCAACTCTTCTTTCCTATTACTCGAAGAAGGGGTAACTATTGTCAATGTCGGAGGTCATCTTTTCAGAATCGCACTATATTCAGCATTAAAGTAAGATTTTTTTTTCTTAAACTATGTTTTTAACATAAAGTAAATAAATGCATTACTTGCAAACGTAGATTTTCAACTTAGAAGCAGCTTGAGCTTCAAAACGAACTGCTCCACAGTGGCAACCACCTGTGTGAATTTTATATTGGTCTTGATTATCCATTTCCATTTTGTCGCAAGCTCTGTAAACGAATCATTTTAATCTTTGAAATGCATCAAAGAATACAATGTAATGTTAAAACACACACACACACACACACACACACACACACACACACACACACACACATATATATATATGTATATATATATATATATGTATATATATATATATATATATATATATATATATATATATATATATATATATATATATATATATATATATATATATATATATATATATATATACAGGGTTGTCCAAATTAAACTTCCTCAACTCAGAGGCCTGTGCAGGACGCTGTATGGGTCATAATGTGATGAAATTTTGAAAACAGGAACTTCAGACCATGCTTTGAAAATTTATCAAAGAATAAAATATAGTACGAAAAGTTGCCGATAGGTGGCGCTGTAACACTAGTAATTTGCATATTACAGCAACTGTATTTTGCAATAAAAGGGGAAACAGTTACTACACAGGCAGTTGTTTCCAACTAGCTGATGCACAATGCCGACCTTGAAAGACAAAGTTCTGTTAGTGAAACTTTTTTACCAGAATGAGGAAAACTCTTCTTCTGCGATAAGAGCCTTCTGTCGGCTGAAGAACTTACGTCGAGGACCAATGACACCATGCGCTCTACGAGACATGATAAAAAAGTTCGAAAGAACAAGACAGCTGAGAGTTTTACCAGGAAGAGGACGGCATGCTATGGAACCTGCACGTGTAGAAGACGTTGCTTTGGCGGTCGTGGAGGCGACTAGCCAATCGCCACATGGTGTTGTCAGTATTCCAACCGTTTATTTTCCTTACAAAATCCATAGTCTTCCTCAGCTGTCCTACGAAGACGCTGGAGTTCGGGAAACATTTGCGATGCAATTTCTTGCCCGAATGGAAGTCGATGTTGATGGCCGTGAAACATCCTTTGGACAGATGAGGCCCATTTTTACCTGAATGGGCAAGTTGAATACGCACAACTGCCGCATTTGGGCAAGTGAAAACCAGCGCGTAATCCATCAAGCGCCCTTGCACCCTAAAAGGTTACGGTATGGTGCGGTTCCACCGCAGCATTTATCATTTGGCCTTATTTTTTTGAAGAGGTGACTTCAAGAGGGTACGAAACCTGCTTTGTCACAGGATGACGGTATTAAGATATGTTGACCTCTTTCGTTATTCCTGAATTTCAACAACGTGATCGCCTCCAGGATACGATATTTATGCAGGATGGTGCACCTCCCCCGGCGTTCAAGAGATGTTACGGGCAACTTTAATCGATGAACGTGTGATCAGCCGATGTTTCCCAACAGCTTGGCCTCCTCGCTCGCCTGATTTCACCCCGTGTGACTTTTGGTTATGAGAATTTTTAAAGGATCGGGTTTATCGAGAATATACCACAACCTTGGCACATCTTAAAGACTCAATTAATGGTCATGTTCATGGAATTGGTGTGGACTTACTGCGTTCAGCTGTAGAACACACTGCTTTACGAATGAAAAGAGTTGTGGAGAACAACGGTACACACATCTGTAGAATGTTTTGTCAATCTGCAGCGCCACTTATCCGCAATTTTTCGTACTATTTTTTTTTTCTTTAATAAATCTCGAGCGCATAGTCTAAAGTGTCTGTTTTCCAAATTTAATCACATTATGACCCATACAACGCCCTGCGTAGGCTTCTGAGTTGGGGAAGTTTAATTTGGATAACCCTATATATATATATATGCACATACACACAGGGTGAATATGACTTCCAAATGCCATACGAAAGGTGGTGATAGAACAGCCCAGGCGGCCAGCCACTCATTATCGTATTCTATTCTTAACCGTAACCGAGTGATGGCGGATATAAGAAAAATGAGCCGAAAGACAAAATTCTGAGTAAAAGACCTATTTCTTCAGTTTCTGTAAGACCTGCACACAAAATAAGTACATATTCAGAAAGAAAACAGACTAAATTCTACAAAATGTTACTTTTTCCGTCAAGATAGGCGCACTTTAAAGCGAGCTACAAGCTTTGAAACATTTTGGCAGCATTGAAATGACACCCAAGTTTTCAATCGATATTTTCAAAAACAACCGTAGGAGCTACGAGCGGTTAAATATACTAAAAACTGGCCTACTTCACTGGTTTTCAGGTGCTACAACAATCTAGTTCAGAATTAAAAATGAAACAATATAATAAAATAGATGGTAGAACAATTTTACTCACTCTTTCCAAGAATATCAGAAGCAGTAACCGGCAAACTATGCGAGAGAGGGATTTCAGATAACTGTTACTCCAAAGTTCAACGTACTGCTGTTTAAGAATACTGATAATAAAGATCACATTAAGAAGCAAATCTTGAAAAATTGAGAAAAGTGACATATGGCTACGAGGTTAGCTCTTTGAGGTACTTGTATTACTGTGTTATTATTTTCATGCTCCTTTTTAAATAGTTCTCATTAAACGCAAATTAATTAAAAGGGTTCAAGTTTACCAAATAAAATTTTGTTTCTTGAAATACACAACTCAAAAACGTGAGGGGAGAAAACAAAAAGGTGAAGAAACCGTTACTCGGTGTCGGTAGCTCGGTAATAAAACGCAATTCAGGAACCAAAAAGCGAAAACCATTTCTATGCACAGTTAAAACCACATGTCGCACCTGGACCCTTTTAGTGTAAAACGTTGTAACACTAGTGGCAACACCTGAAGAGTGCCACTTGACTCCCTATGCCAACCTTGAAGGTGCTATTTGACTCCTGTGGCACACACCAAGTGTACCTTAGGGAGCCAAATGGCCCTTCAAGTGGAGTCAAGTGGAGTCTTCAGGGGGTGCCACTGGTGCTAACAACATTGGCTCCTAAAAGGGGCCATTGTGCAACCCACAGTTCTTCCCCCCCCCTAACAGTGTGGGTACTTTAATTGTTTAGAGTGGTGAAAAGAACATGAAATGACGCTTCAGGGCAATAATGCTTTTTATTGTGGTCCTCTACCTAGAGGGAGTTCGCACTTGCATTTGAACTTTTCAAAACACAGTGAATCAGAGGGTAAGGTTGCATGGAAATGTCGCGGGGAGCAATTAGAAATTTACCCGGCAATGTGGAAGCTTTCGCTAAGGATTTTGAAGTATTACATTTTTTAACAACCTCAAAGCATTTTTGACAGCTTGTACAGCGATTCAGTTTGATAGTGTTGCACAGGAGGGGGGGGGGGAGTAATACAGTAGAACCCTCTCTCTATTTATCATAAGTTCTTTTAACTTAAATCTTGTTTAACTGATGTCTGTTTCAGTATTTTTATTCATTTTAAGTTGTTGTAGTCTTGCGCCAGCTAGGCTGGTTTTTGTGGGGTGTGCTGTTTCACTTTTCCAACTACCGTAATTTAGTGTGAAGTCCGACATCCACAGTACACACACGTTTGGGCAACCATTTACAACACAACAACACATTCATACAAATAAAGGACACGAGCGAAAAAGTACATCCATCCCCGAGCTGAGATTCAAACCCGGAATCTCCTCATCCGGACAGACTTCTCTGACCCCCCAGAGAGCAGGTAGCCCGCATTCATTTTAATGAACTACACAATAAATAATATCACTTAAAGAGAACCGAAGGCAGCAAATTATGTTGCAGACACCGAGTTATCTACTTAGATCATTTAGACATAGATAAGGCATAGGCGTGGTAGTTGAGGTAGGGATCTTCGCAGGGGGATCCACGTGACTTAGACAATAGACATCCACGGAAGAGCGTTTCGTATTGCTGTGTTGATTCTCGAGGAGATTTTGAGAGTCGTCATTTTTAATTTTTTACCTTATGCCCGAAATGTTTTGGCACAATTATTTTCCATCCTTTGCAAGTATATAGTTTATAAATTAATGGACAAGTGTTTTTTTTTTTTTTTAATTTGTGCTACAAATTACTGAGTTATGCCGATTAAAAAATGGCCCTAATGGTTGCGCTCCTTTAGAAAGAGAGTCTATTTCAGCTCGTTTTCGAAACAAGGTAAATTCCAGCTTTGCAGTTATATTCTTTGCAACGAATAGAAATGACTTTTTTTTTTTTTTTTGCAATGTAAGCTAGTATTATTTCTAATTCATTCATTATTTCATGCCTTCAAAAAATGAAAACAATATTAAACTTGTAAAAATTATGTTAGAAGTTTTAAATGTATAATGTGTTTCAAACTATTTTTAGCCTATTGCCCCGTTCAAGTCAGGGGAAACGGAAAAAGGGTCTTTCAAAACCTGTACTGCAATTTTTTCTAAGTTTGCGTTTTTTGAATTTATTTATATTTTTATATTTTTATTTTTCCAAAATAGATCAAACGCAGAAAAATTAAGAAAATTTTAGATATTCTGAACACATTTTAAATATTTTGTTTCCTGAAATGCGAAAAGTCTTTAATCAAAACCAAAATGCAATTGCACGTAGATTTCACAAGGTAGATATTCACTGATTTTAGTGAAGTTCATTCAAAGCGCAAATAATTTTGTAGTGCTAAAATTTTGGTGTGCTTAATTGTGTTGCGCTGTGTCATTATGTCTTCTAAAATTGTTCAACATTTGTGATTATTAAGGGGGGAAAATGTTTTAGTAATAAAATTAATTGCAACACAAGATTCGAGAGAAATGTTTTTTTTTATTTTCCAGGTATTGATTTTTAAATAAAATTAATTTTGTATACTTGCTGCGTAATTTTGGGGTACATTTGGACTCATTAATGTTATTTACGAAGTGGTGCATTCGTATTTTTAAATATTTTTAGCAACTAATTTGATTAATTTATATTTATGATTTTCATCTGCTTCGAATTCTAATACACGAGTGTCCAGATTTTTAAAAATGCGACACTTATGCGCACAGCAATACACCATGTTAAGCAATAGAAAATTCTTCATGAACTGGAATGACCGAGGATACGTGCACTAGGTACGGAGAAAACTCAAATCCAAAAGAACAAAACCACGTGGTACACAACGGCAAATTTCTTTCATCTTCTCCCCTTCTCGTCAAACCTTTTTTAAACAGAAAACTAAATAAGAAAATTCAAGTTATAGTTAACTAGAGAAAAAAAATAACAAAGGTAAACTTACGGTTGTAATTACGGTAGTACGGTACGGTATAGTGTTTTAAAGAAAAATCCTCAAATTCTTATGCAAACTGCATTTTAGCATGACTCAAACATTTAGTTTGGAGTAGCAAATAGATGCATGTGAATTTTGTGTAAACTTCCTTGAGAATCCACCTGCCGAAAACAAACAAAAAGCGTGTATCCAGTTTACACAATCTCAGAAGATAACCCAATACCCATCAAAGAAACACACATACACACTCTCCTCTCAGTTACTAAAACGAAGCGAAATATTCAGCAGGAAAGTCAGACTGCAAAGTCAATAAACTTCATTGTTTGATTTATTGATATGGTTAACTGATAATGCTAATTTCAAAAAATTTCGAGCGTTAGCATTTCATGTTGACACGAGTAATACAGCAATTGACGCAAATGTAGATACCTCGGAGAAAATGTAGTATACAGTCAAACTTCGATGTCTCGAATTCGAAGGGAGCAGGGAAAAGTTTCGAGTTATCAAAAATTCGAGTTGTCGAAATTCTTTGATTAATGGGCGAAGGAAGGGGGTACTGCGAGTATATGTGAAAAAATAGTGCATGTATTTTTGAAAGTTTAAATTTAACTCTTACTTTTTTTTTTTGGAATGAAGAAATGAAAAAAGAATCAATGCTGGTTTGCATTGAATACAAATTTCTATTCTATTCTATTCTATTCTAGAAGTCAATAAACTTCGACACACATGAGGACTGCGTACTATGCGCCTTGCCTCCACAGATAGTACAATACAGATTTTATTGAAGGAAAGAATTTACAGCACAGAGAAGGAACTTACACCCAGGGCAAAGGCGGGAATCGATTGAATACAAATCTTTTTCACGTTCAACTACAATTGAATCGGCAGTTTGAAGAAAGGAACAAATCCAAAAAGTAGTTTTTCGGGAAATCGAAAAAAACCTTCTAAAATACTGAATTATTTTTTTATTTTTTTCTGATTCATTTGTAGCATTATCTACATTCAAAGTAATTGGATGTATTTTACATTTTGAGTTTATCTATTGTATGTAAGGATTTACGGGCCATCAAAGTCGTTGGATTTGTTCCCTTCTTCAAACTAATGCGATGGTATAGGGATTTTCAAGTAAAACAGCTTACAGGTGTGATGTTTGTTTGAAAAATTCCTTGTTTAATGAAAGATTATTGTAACAACATTTAAAAAAATTGATTAGGACAACAAAATAATCAAAAAATATGTTTATTAAAAATGGATGACATATTTGCGAACTTTCACTAAAAAATTTCAAAACTGAATTTTTTATCAAAACAAAATAGGTAGGTTATGATAGAATTTGTTATCCAACCAAATGATAAAGATTCACGGCAACAGTGCGTGCAACCCTAGCCTTAGGTTTGCGTAATTAGTTGGAAGAAGGAAACAAAGACCTGACTTGTTTCCCTTCTTCCACCAACTCACAGATTTAAATGCTGCATCAATCAATGTTGGAGGTTGATTTTTATTCTTTTCTTCTCACTAACATGTGTATCCACAGTAGGAGATATACAGTCACGAAAAAACCCAATTTTGAAATTTTGGTCTTCGTTCCCTTCTTCTAACTGCCGATTCAATTTCTAAATGAGAAAGTATTCTAAAAGTATCTTTCGTCATACCTGAACGAGATTCAATAAATCTTTGTTACAAATTAATAGCGGATGAAGCTTCTTTGCTTTTTGGTTTTTCGTAAGTTTTGCAGATCTCCTCTTCATCCTCTTTAGAAACTAGATCGCAGCGGTAATTTGAGACAGAATTTCGTGTTCTTCCCCCTCCCTGATCACACACTGCAACTTCTTCATCAACTTTTAGAAAGTCTTAAAATTCCATTTCATTGATATTTATCAGTTAAGAAAGCCGTCCACTATATCTCTCACTAGCAGTACCCGCACGGCGATGCCCGTGCGAAAAATGTAAAGAAAGTCAACTGAATAAATTTAAATTCACTCCACCCTCTTAAGTAAAATTATTATATTCTTTAATTCAAATGTGCACCACGACCTTTTAAAATATATTGATGACACTTTTAATGCTATTTCAGTTTGTAGTGCTCAATGCGAGGATTATTTTAGTTTTAAAGACTTTTTTCTTTTCGTGTGTGTGTGACGAACTTATTTATTTTTAGCGAAATTTTTACGTTCCAATGGAACTTTTGACACAACTGTAGAGCCAAGATTTTCGAAAACCCTCAACGACCACAGCAATATTGCCCTTGAAATTTAATATAATTCACCGATTTAACCGTAATTTCAATGTAAAATTGGTCGCCAAATCTAAATTTATTAACATAGGGAACCGATTGTATCAGGTAGATCAGCGGCCACAACCATTCTTCCATGATTTTAATGTGAACATTAAAAGGAAAGAAATATAATGTCTTTCGTACCATCGCTTTGAAGTGATTACAATCTAACAGTGACCCTCAAATAATCAAGATTTCATGGCCGGGAAGTTTGGAAAATTTCCCGATTGTTGCCAAAATTTACGACGCCGAATATGAAAAGTAACTGAAAGCGGTGTTACAGAAAATGTCAGAATGGAACTATTATTATTAAAAATTTAGTGATGGCGGCATTAAATACATGTTTTAAACATGCAATAAAATACTCTTTAGACTGCAAACAACTACTGTTCCTTCCTAGACAGTTTTCTTTTTCTTTGATTTGGAGAAAGTAGTGTTTCACTGGCTGGGAGGTTTGGTAAATTTCCTGATTGTCGCCAAACTTAACGACGCCAAATGCGAAGAGAGGAACTGAATAGCCATCCCTAAATTTTTAACAATAGTTCCATTGTGACATTTTCGGTAACACCGAATTTTGAGGAAGTCAACTTAATAAATTTAAATTCACTTTAACCCCTCTGAAGACAAATTATTGTATTCTTTAGTTCAAATGCGCTCCACAACCTTTTAAATTCCACTTAAAGTCATGTTAAAGTTAAAATCAATTCGCCAAATAAATATAAGAGACAGAAAGTTAAGTAAGTAACGGGAGATATTAATTAATCAAATTGAATAAATTTTCAAGGCTTAAATCTATACGCAAATTTAAATCACAAAGTAACTTCAGGGACAAAAGAGCAGCTGATTAGGAAAATGGCTCTAGTGTTTCAGTTCTGCGTACAGAGTTAGGCCTTGAAAGTTGATTAATTAATATCTCCTGTCCTAATTAACGGACAGAAACGTGCTAAAACTTTTCTTTTTCAGAAAAAAAAAAAACCCTTTCCAACGATATATAATGTTTTGGGGTGTGGGAAGGTTTTCTCCCCTCAATTATGGCGGATACACCAAAAATGAGACTAATTAATTAATTTAAAAATAACTAATTCGAAATTAAAAATTTGGCCTTCGAGGTGCACGAGGGCGGGGTACGTTCGAATTTTTGAGCCAAGTTTCAGGTCTGTAAGTGCTGTGGGGACTTCTGGCCAGCGGTTACAAACGAACAAACACCGTCATCTTTATATATATATATATAGATTTTTAAAAATTTTTCTAATTCAAAAATCGAAAATCGGGCTTCGAGGTCTGGTGGCCAGCCCCTTTGTGCTTCCGTGTAAAAAATTCCAGGTCCCTGCGTGCGATAGATTTGGCTGGAGAGCTCGGTCAGACAAATGGACAGACAGGCAGACAGACAGACACATTACACTTGCTTTTATTATTATAGATTAACATAATCCTTTAAATTTCATCATTTATGTCACATACGGTGACATACTCTTCATTTTTCACGCGAGCACAGCTTTCTTTAAGCAGATCTAATCGATAAGGAAGTGACACCTGAATCGGTTGCCCATAAAATAGAATGGAAACAAAACATGCACGGTTACACACATTTTGGGACAAGGAAAGAGAAAATGGAATCCGAGTGAAAATAAAATATTTCCAGTTATCGAGGGTTTAAAACTGGAAATTTCGACTTAACAAGGTAATTTTAGCATTGACAATATAGGATGCATGAAGGGAAAGAAAAATTCTTCGAGATATCGAAAAAATCGAGTTATCGAGGTTCGACTGTATTATTCTAATATTGACAGATTATTTAAATGACTAGCTGATCAATGTGAAGCATTCGCACGTGACAGAAATGCAAAAACATGTTTTTTTTTAAATATTTTTTTAAATAACCGCGATATTGTGAGCTGCTTGATTATTTTTCGCTGATAGTGCTGTGAAAATCTTTAAAATGATATCTTATTTGAAAAGTTTGATGAAGTATCATTAAAATTGAATCGGCAGTTTGAAGAAGGGAACGAAGACCAAAATTTCAAAATTGGGTTTTTTCGTGATTGTATATCTCCTACAGTGGATACACATGTTAATGAGAATAAAAGAACAAAAACCAGAACCAGGTTGGTTTTTGTTCTTTTATTCTCATTAACATGTGTATCCACAGTAGGAGATATACAATCACGAAAAAACCAAATTTTGAAATTTGGTCTTCGTTCCCTTCTTCAAACTGCCGATTCAATTATGATGTAGCAAACATAAATAAATAAAAGGAGGAAGGAAAGTTCAACCAGAATTCTGCTCAAGAAAAAACGCTATTAAAATAATTTCAGCCCAGATTAGAACGTGGCTCAAATTAGATTCCCATGATAAGCACGACGCTCTACCAACTGCTCCAATGCGTCTTAAATTTCAGATGCTATTCATTGAAGTAACGTGTTATGAAAACACGTTACTTCAAAACACGACGACATTAGTTCACACGAAACGACATTAAAAAAAAAAACAGGTTTTTTGACAAAAAAATTTGTAGACCATGGGTTTATTTTTCGTCCGTAGCCGACAAAATAAGCTTTAAAATGAGGGGTAAATCATGAAATTTGATAAAGAAATAAGAAAGATCAGGCTGGTAAAGAAATAATATCTAAGACTAAAAAAAAACGTGCTTTAAGTTTGAAACCATTTATGAAAACGTCTGGTAAAACTCAAAAAAGCTCTTTCTTCTTTATTCTGTCAATGAACAAAATGAAGATTCTTCTATTCTTCTGAATTCCCAGGAAAAATAGCGGCAATTCCTGCCACCCAAACGTGCATACCGGCAGAATATTTCAGTTTAAGATGGAAACTACTTACCACCTATGTATAGTCTTGAGCAAAGGAGAACCAGAGGAGATATGATTCAGTTATTTAAATTTATTAAAATGAATGATGTAGCAGGGTTGGATTTTTGCACGGAAAGCAGGACAAGGGGTCATTGTTTGAAGCTGTTTAAACCTCAGGCTAACCTGGAAAATCGAAAAAATTACTACTTTAGCAGGGTAGTGGGAACTTGGAACAGTTTACCGGAAGAGGCGGTAAGGAGCAATGGAGCTTTAAGAGGGCTATTGATCTTCATTGGGGTCTTTAATTTGACTAGGACCAGCCCAGTTGGGCCCAGAGCCTGCTGCTGGTCGTCGCATTTGTATTTGTATATTATGCCAATAATTATAATTTAATTTCCTTATTAATTTTAACTTAAAAAAATGTTCTGATTTACGGAAAAATTAATTTTTCTGTATGCTCACGTATAATTTACTTGGGTGTTGGATGGTTATTTTTATAACCTCGGTTATACCGCGCGTTTTCTTTGTCCCCCGAAAAGCGCGTTGTAACGAGGAGTTACTGTACCGAACAGTTGCAGAACAGTAAAATCATTTGTGTGTACTTTCCATCCCTTCATAATTTATTTTTTCAAAACTTGGAAACTCTCTTTTCTTTATATTGATTGTAAAAAATACAACTCGAGTTTGTCAGAAAAACGTAGTCAGGTTTTTAAACTTTACTTATTTCAATTTGGCTGGAGTCTAGACAGTGGCGTACGCAGACAAATCATTTCAGTGGGGGCTGAGACGAGACTTAGAGAGAAGAGGGCAGGGCACCTCAAAAATGTAGCTAAGAAAAAATATTTCGAATTTCTGATATCAATGCTAAATTAAGATGACATTTTTTTTTTCAGCATTAAAATTATTGTTGTGGCCGAGAGGGAAAGCATTTTGATAAAAACAGAAAAAGATAAATTAAAATTTGAAAAATTCTCTCAATTAAAGTAGTGGTTCCCCAACAAGTGTATGCAATATTTTGGCAAATTTGTGCTTTAATAACATTAATTTTGCCATTTATTTTACTATTGTTCCTAATGTTGTGTTTCAATTACATGTGCTGAAAAGTATTGAACAGAGCCAGATGAATGAAAAAGCATTAAACGGTGTTTCTGAAAGAAATTTGAAATAAAACTGAACAAAATGGAATTATAAGATAGTCATAAACGTGAAAAACCGTAAAATGAACATTGGACATGTCAACGGAAAAAAAAAAAAAATAAAGAAAGAATTTATTTTTCTTTATTTTCTTTCTTTGAATTTTTTACTATAATTAAATTTTCTTTGCAAAATTTTTTTCTCATGTCGTGATTTTTGAAAAAAGAACAAAGAAAAAAGGTAATAGCTAAAATGTTTCAAATTCTTTTTTGATTATTTGGGAGGGGGCTGCAGCCTTATCAGCCGCCCACCCTGAGTACGCCAATGAGTCTAGACCTGGTGATCAGTAGCTTATATTTAAGTTAAAAATCAATTTTAAAGCTTCAAAGTATCTCTAATTTTGAGATTTGGTAAAAGAGCATTTTATCATAGGGACCAAAAAAGGATTAAAAGAAACCAAGAATCCATCTAGGATACTTTAAGTGACCAAGAACCCATTGAAAAATACCATTGTTAACAGTATGATTGTTAAGTACTAAATGGCATTTCCAGATAGAACAATAGATCAAACGATAAAATGCCTCCTTAGGGCGAAAATAGTACCTTGAGTACGTAAGCGCAAAATAAAGTTACAATTGTAGTTCAGTCATGGGCTCTGTACATTTTGCATCTTGTAAAAAATTGCTCATGATTGTATTTTCTCTTAAAAGTATTTTAAGCAATGCAATAAAGCTCTTTTCAAAACTTGAATAAGTGCCATTAAATGTTTATGGTTGTTAGCAGTTATATTTACCACATGCAAACGGATTTGATTTTCTTCCTTTTACATTGATATTGATAGTTTTTTTTTTTTTAAATCTAGAATAAATTAATTTAAAAAATGATAAAATTAAATGACATTTTAATGACAAAATGTGACACGACAAATTTTATCCAAAAAATAATCACAATATCACAATTAAATGATTTTTAATTACAATGAGTGAGCCATACACTAACTGGGATCAAAATAAAAGTATTAAAGTTTAGCTCACATTAGAAGATACATATTATTTTAATGAATTGTGATCTAGGAATGATTGAATGATGAGTCTAATTGGTTATAGCAATAAGAAAATAAGAACAAACTTAAGATACCCAGGAATAATTTAATCAAGGGGGGATATATTGATTAAAATTTGCATCAAGGTAAAAGTAAATCATTACATTTGCAGAATTTAAGCATATTATTCAAATGCAATAATTCAATAAATTACTACACCAACTGCATAGGAATGTCAACATTGCTTTTATTAAGTCTAAGAAAATTATGTTTGTATAATATATGTAGTTCGGTTCAAATTTAAATTTTAACAATTTTGAAACACTACAAATGTCTATTAAAATCATGAAGAAGCAAAATGAAATCACATAAAGATTCATCTAAGTACAGGATTATGCTGTTTTAATTCATTATCTGCACAATTTCTAAATGAACAAGTCAAAATTTTCAATGGTATTTGTTGAAATAGAAAGTAAAGCTGTAGTTTTAGACTCTAATAATGAATGATAACAAACAAGAATTTTACATATTGCTGACTTTATTTAAAGCAAAATTATTGCATTAATTGCATAGAAGTATCAACACTGCCTGTATACATATATATATATATATATATATATATATTAAAGAGATATATTTATTTCAATGAAAATATACATCACATAATCTGCATCAATTTTCAATAAATAATGATTTTGTACTTGCACGAGGCATTTAAAAAATCATACATAATAAACGTAATTTCTGATATATATCTATTTTGTACTTTCATGAGGTACTTAAAATATAATAGGGTAGTCTGACCAGTGAATGAACAGCTCATATTTTTTTCATAATGGGTTTAAAGATTTTTCTATCAAGAATTGGAAATAACTTCCTTCGATAACCTTCCAAAAAGAAAGAGACTAGAACATTTTGTGCTTGCCCACTGGTTGGGCATGTTCACTAACTGAGCTGCCACATTCTTTTCAGTTAAATTCTTCTGAAAACCTGAAGCAGAGTCATATACGCAGGAGTGATCTAATGGGAGGTTACTGCACAACCTCCTACTAAAAAATTTCTTATGCGGAGCATCTTGTCTTACGATTCAGCAAATTGGAAGATACTAATGCAGAATAGCATTTTTTTTTCATATCTATAGTATATCTTCTCATTTGATATTAGTTACGTGTGCAAGGTATTTTATTATTTGGTAAAATTTGCAGTTTCATTCGGCAACTTCAGAATTTTCCCCCTCCCAAAACTTTAACTTTTGTGTGACCTTGTATACATGTTCTTCCAGTATTAATTATTATTTTTCCAAATCATCACACATATCAACACATTTTTAAAAATATCATGTACCTATCTTTTAAATAATGTAATGAATTTCAGGAAAGAAAATTATGGTTGAGTATTCATTTATTGCTCAGACAACCTTATAACAAATATTGTGAAACACAACTGATAGATCATTTCTTTAATTCATGATTATTTAACAAATATATATGATTTAATACAGTGAGAAGGAAAAAAAATAATCCAATTCCGTGTTGATCAATGACATTGTGGTACAAGACTTTCTCTCCCCCCCCCCTGTGCCCTAAATTCAGCTCGTCTCAATTTTTAATTCAACTTGTCCCTTTCAAACTGTGCTTAAAAACATGTAAGTATTTACTGGCTTAAAACACAGAGGACAAATTTAAATTGTTTGATTTTCATATTTTTTATACATATGTATCATGAGGTAGTAAAAAACAGATTTCTTATCATCTTGGTGAAAATTTAAATTGTTAGAATACTTATAAATAATGAAAACAACATCATGTAAAACATACTAGTGGCTCAAAATAAATAACAAAGCATCGATGGTATTGATAGATCAATCCAAAACAATGATATTTTGAAGCATTGAACACACATATTTAACTATAGTGTAGTCTACAAAATGCTTTTTAAACTGAATTAACAGTCTGTATTAAGTAATAAATGATTAAGACATTTGAGCTGTGCAAGCAAATCGAATAATAATAACAGTAACACTAATATATAATTTTTAAACAACTTATTTTCTAACTGAGTAATACTACTGAAAAAGTCACTAATGTGTACTTAAAAAAGAAAATATTGAAACAAATTTAACTTCATAGGAATAATTTTTAACATTGTACTTAAAAATACTTGTATAAAAAAAAAAAAAAAAAAAAAAAAAAAAAAAAAAAAAACAGAAACATGACTATTACTACTTAAAGAATTTGGGAATATTTTTAAGACTAGATAACACAGGGGGTGGGGGGCAGAGGAATCATGAGAATAAATATGTGTTCTAGTAGTTTTATTTCCCCTCCAAGGGCAGGCCTGTCATTTAAAGTTTTTTTGTTGGGGGGGGGGCGAAGGGTGAAAACACAATGCAATTTCATAAGAAAACAACAAAAACCATGCACCCTTATATGTAAATACATTTATTTCTCAAGGCCAGGGGGGGGGGGGCAATTGACCCTCTCTAATTTCTTTAAATGACAGGTCTTCCCAAGGGAAGGGTTTTACGGGTAAACTCGTCCCATCTAGGGAAAAATTATTTTTAAAAAGCAGAAAGAAAAATTAAAATGTACATTTAACTTAAATTAACTTTTAATATTGAAGTGTAGTGTGCTTTAAAAAAAAAGGAAATTTTCTTTGAAGGTGTGGAGCAACTAATGATTATCCTCTTTTTACTGACTGAAATCACACTTTGGAAAAATGGTGGTGGAAGAATTGTTGAATGCTCTGAACATAGAAAGCACATCAACTGCTTTAATATTACTTCTTATATAAGGAGGTTATGAGGAATTTGACACTTCACAAAGAGTGCGCTGTCGTTACGAAGATAAATTGTGATTGGTAATGCAATTTGCATTTACAACACATTCTTTATTTAGTTCATAAAGCATTATTTCAAAATGTAAAACCTCACATACTATGAAAGAATTTGTGAACAAAAATTAATATTTTTGGCAGCATAGCAAAAATAAGATTTGAAAAGAAAAGAGCAAAATAAATGAACATTGCGGTCAAGAGCTCAGCCAGAAATTACCTTCTGAAGCGGATGGAAGTCATAATAATTTTTACAAAAGCAAAAAAAAGAATACTAGATTGTGCAATATGACTTAAAACCAACTGTTCTGGGAAGATTTGACCCTGCCCCCTTCCCGGCTTTTTGTACTCGAACCGTAACAGGTTCAAAAACTCCAGTCAATCACATTTAGATTTACATAAACATTATTAATTCTTCCTTTAGTAAGCAAGCAAGGACGTGCAATTCTTCTTTAAAAAGGGGAGTAATTTAATTGACATTCCCCCCGGACAGGCCCGTCATTTAGGAGGGTCTGACCCTCCGGTTTTGAGAAACTAATGTATTTACATATAAGTTGGCGTGGTTTTTGTTTTTTCTCTCGATTAAATTGCATTGTGTTTGCACCCTTTGAGACCCCCTAGAAAAACTTGAAATGACGGGCCTGCCCCCGGCTAACTCCATATAAGAAAAAAGGCAGAAATGAGCTTGTTATTTAACATTTTCTGAGTAGTTATTCGAAGATAAGTTCTTTTTAAAATGGCTCTATTAGAATTTAATACAAAAGGGGAGTTAAAGATATAGTTGGAAGCGGGATTCGCAATACAAGAGTCCCCTCTCTGGTTTACTAAGTTTACTTTAGCTGCCAGGTTGTTTGCACTTCCAGCTTAATTGAAATGACCTTCAGTACAGTTATTGCTTTTTCCAGACCCATGAGTCCATAATAAGGACGAAACTGCAGGTTCTGAATTGCGTAACTGGGCTGTTAGCATATTGCATGCAATTCTGCCTTGGCTTTGGCTTAAGGGTAGTAACTTACTGCATAATAAAGAAATCTTTTTTGCTGTTTATTCACCCTTTCCCATTCAATGCAGAGATCCAATTAAGAAATTTTTGTTTGACTAAGGCAGAAAACCGACCGAAACCAAAAATTTGGGTACTTTCCATAGGAAAACCATTCCATTTTATGTTTCTACTTTACATTAATGTGGAGCTTCGCCCTTAAGCTAATAATCATATTATAACGATAAGATTTTATGCAAATGTAAAAGAACTAATTTTATGTTTAGTTTACTTTTGTATTGAATATGGGATAGTGAAATTGATGAATATTTGATTTTGATAATGATCTGCATTTAAGTAATTTCTCAAGGACGATTTTAAGTTATTTAAATTTTGCATGTGTTATTAGGTTTAATTAAGTAATTTTGTGAGAAATGAGGGAATATTTTTGGAATATCACTACGGTAAGATTATCTTTCACTATAAATGTGCAAAATATATCTTAACAGTGAGAAAAATAAATATATTGATCTTCAAAAGAAGTTGTTTGGTCACATAGCTTGAAAATATAAAGATTAATTTAAAATGCTATACGTGGTAAACCAAGAGAAATATTTTTCAAAAATTGTATCAGACTTTTTCCAAAATATGCAAAAATAACTGACAAACAAATGCAACAATAGTATGACCAATTATTATGGGACAAAATCATGCTAAATCAATATACCTAATAAAATACATTACTGCATTACTACTGGTTTTCAAGATAACTAATCAATGTTTGCACGACTTGCAACATACATGTATTACTTTAATTATACACATAAACAACAACAAAACTTCATTGTAATTGTAAATAAGATTATGGTTAGATTAATGAAATAAAGATTGAATGGAACAAAAACGGTTATTTTTGGTAAGATTTTGATGAACAAAACGATTTGTTAAAATAAGAGCAGGACAAAAACAATTTGATACCTTTTAAACATTTTTAAATGCTGAACTTAACTTAAATATCACTACATACGAACTGATATACTGAAAGTGCATCATGAGAACATTATTTAAAAATTTGTAAGCATAGGATAAAATATTTCCAAGATCATAAATTAAAACATTTTAATTTCAAGTTCTAATGAACAACAAAATAAAAGTGATAAAAATGGTGAAATCTAGTAAAGCATAGGATAAAATATTTCCAAGATCATAAATTAAAACATTTTAATTTCAAGTTCTAATGAACAACAAAATAAAAGTGATAAAAATGGTGAAATCTATTTCCACCCTTTGTCTTCCTTTAAATATTTTATTTTTTTAATTTCAAAAATTTATTAGGCAAACACAGAATTGGATAATAACTATTCCTTCTACACAGATTTAATAATAAATTAAAAAAAAGAAAAATATCACAAAATTCAGTTCATTTGTAACCAAACTAAACTGAAATCAAACTGATATTTAAAATAATCTTTTACAACAGAAAATATCTAAAGAAAAACAATCAGTGAAATATTCATATCTTTTCATATCACAAAAAAAAAAAGATTAGAAAGATTTAAAGTTTACTATTCATTTATTACATAAATATTTAAGATGGCTTAAATTAGACCTCATTTTGTAATTCTTCTCAAAGAATCATATATATCTAGAATAAAAATTCATTTTGTAATATATCTTTCTGTATTTAGTGCTTAAATAAATTATATTGAAGAATTTGGATTTCTGGTTTCGATTCCATCATTTTCAAATTGATCAACAGAGTTTTCAGGTGATAAACCATGTGAAGGATCCGAAAACAAACTGAAAGACCATGCGCTTGATTCAGTTGAACCTGTGTAATTTTCCTTTATATCATTTGACTGAGGTACCCAAAGAGGATTTGGGGTATGAAATGGGTTGAAATCTCCAATGGCAGTTACCTAAAATGAATACATTGCTGTAATTAAAAAAACAAACACACATACATATTATATATATACCCACACAAATCTGCATACAGCTGATGTTAGTTGTAACAACTGTTGTGCAAACAAAATTGGTTGCTGTAACAAAAATATATAAGACATTGCATGCTAATTAGTCATATTTGAAAATGTTACAATGACCTATGCTCCATTTTAAGAGAATAAAACCTAACAAAACAATAAATAATTGCATGTTTTTTTACTTTTTAGTTTTATGTTACAATACCGTACATATATATGTACAGCAAAAAGCTAAAAAGTAGCACATTTAACTATAAACCACAGTGAAAATAGCTGACAAAAATTTGGTATTTCTTAAACTGGAAACTATGCTTCTCACCTTCTTAATTTTGATTTTTTCTGTTTTCAAAACGGGTCATTCCATGCAAAATAAGCAAATCAGTAGTGGTACACACATATCACCGAATTGAACAATTTTTTAAATTGAAATTGCATATCTATGAGAGAATGCAAAGTAAAAAAGATTTTAAATTATTTTTTGCTTTAATACTGACATTAGAAATGCTTACACTAAGCTTAAATATTCAGTGTTCAATGACAGCCAGTTTATAACACAGTAATTCTGTTAAGTCATAATCATTCACTAAAAAAAAAATTTTTTTTTCATTCTCTAGAAAAATCTCTGCTAGGAAAGATGAAAATAAAATTTATTTGGAGCTTTATTTAAATATGAGACATTAATACAGATTGAATACTTGTAAATTTACTTAAGATTTCAAATTACTTTTCTAGCTCTTTTAATGAAAAAATAGCAGCAAATGTAAAACAATTTATAATTAACCTAAATTCCTTGATATTGAAATCATACTTCAAGAAAATTAAAATTTATCTAAATTTTCATTTCCCGCCCACTATTTCAAATTATTAGTTTAACAAATGGAAATGCTTCTGATTTTATGAAAAAAATTAGCGTAACATATGGAAGTGTCTATTAGAAAATAATTTTTTTTATTGCCCTCAGCATATTTTTGTACTAGAATAACTTGAATTCACTGGAAATTTCATCAATTATGGTTCTTTATGGTAAGTTTGGCATGGCTAAGCGATTTCTTTCATGTTTAATTGTAAAGAAAGTGTGTTTATAAAGTACTTGCTGAAGTGTTTAAATAATTATTGTGAATAATAAAGTATTCCAGTAAGCATAATTATAGTTAATTGTGTAAGAGAAAGTGGAATTTTCCCTCCGCCTGTGATGTGGGGAAAATCAGAGTAAAGTTGCAAAAACATAAAATGTCAGCAGGACTAAAAGAACATATTGAGTTTAAATTGCAGACAGAGGACCATCTTGTCTAATTCTGAATTGCATTTGAGATCGGGCAATAAGTTTGGGATTTTTTTTTTTAAATCACATTTTAGTATATTTGAAAAAATTCAGTCATTTATTTTGACTATCCTGCTGTGATGTTCTTTAAAACACAAAAAGATACCTTTGGTAGCGAAACTCGTGTATTTTTGTAATAACTATTCTCTCCAGAATAAAAATTGCAAGTTAATCAGCATTTATCACACTGAACCTAATTTTTAATGGAAAAGAGATAGCATTTCTTCGTACTATTCATGGAGAAAATTCATATTATAGAATTAATTAAACTATCAAACTATTAGCAGTAAGAACAAGTTTGCATAGACCATACAATGATCAACTTATAACTGCATCATCTTCTACTCACCCCAATCACAAATATTAGATTTTTTTCTCCCATCAGTAAGAG
>JAXGGA010005143.1:0-80862 GCA_038373865.1 Uloborus plumipes
ATAACCATTTACTGAGAAATAAAGTAAAAGAACGAACTTTAAGTCAGAAATTCACAATTTACTAAATCCTGCAAGAGATTTTTCTGTTTTTAGGATCGCGTGTTTAGTACAACGGAGTTATCGAAATTGCAAATTTTGAAACAAATTTGCTGCCGCGATTTTTACTTCAGTTTCTTTTTGTAACATTGCGCAAGTTGTATCGTTAACAATACCTCCCCTCCCTCTTCCTCCCCAATTTATTGCCGAACTTTTAGTGGACAAGAGGACAATACCTTCGTCCCTGGCGATCTCACATCCGAATTTTAAGGGAATGAGAGTATAATACCACCCCCCTTCTACGCCCCCGGCGATCCGACTGCCAAATGTTTTGTGGACAAGAGGATTTGGGAAAAGGTCACATGTCAAGGTTAAGGTCGAGAAAGGGGTATAGCATTTTTAAATGGTAGCCACGTTGGCGACCTCTGAAAATAATGATCGCCAAATCGTGAAAATTGGTCGCATTTGGCAACTGGCGACCGCGAGTGTTGACCTATACCGAAAAATAGTTATTTTTACTTTCAATTCAAATATATGCTGCTTCACGAAAAGAAGTGAACTCTGAAAATCTGACATTTCTAATGATGAAGTTAAATAAAATTTTTAATGTTTCATTACATAATTTTAATTGATAAGGTTGTTGAATGCATTTATTAGTCTTTGATCATTAATGTCTTACTTGCTTTTCAGCAAATTGAGAACGCATATCTTAACTTATTGATTACTGTACCAGTTGCAAAATTTGTTTGATGGAAAAAATACATTTTCTCAATTTTTATTCAAGAAGATCTCACTTGTATTAAGATAATGAACATTAGATTTTTTATTCATAATGCTTATTAACTTTCAGCAAGTGTAATTTACTACAAGAGTGTGGTATGAGTTTATTATTGTGAGAATAGAGAGTGTAAATCAAATTTTAAATTTGAAGTATTTAAGTTGGTTTTACGAAGTAAATGAAAATATTTTAATCAATAAATCGAAAAATAGGAATGATGACTTGTTTTTTACAGAGTTACGTAACAACGTTATTTATCAACAATCAATTAACTTTCATTCATTTCAACACCATAGAAGGCTAAACTCTACGTTTATCGTGAGACTTGAAAGTGTAAATCACATTTCAACTTTGAAATATTCTAATTAGTGTGTCAATGTAAATGAAATATCAAAATCATCAAATCGTAAAATAAAAATCACATTTCAACTTTGAAATATTCTAATTAGTGTGCCAACCTAAATGAAATATCAAAATCATCAAATCCTAAAATAAGAATGATGAATTTATTTTTGCAGAGTAGCTTCACAACATTGATAACCATCAACAATCAATTAAACTCCAAGATAGAACAAACAGATTTTTAATACAACGCGGCAGATTTACAGGCTTGGGGGCACATCGCGTTGCTTTTTTTTTTTTAGACCGTTAAGTTTAACACAGAACAATAAAAAAACATCTGAATGCGTTTCATGCCCCTATGCAGGAATGCTCCCCTGGGAGGTCACTGTGATCTCCCAAAAAGTCTTTATTCAGCAAATTTTCGTCTGATGATTCGGCAAAAAATACCTGATTGTCTCTTTTCTTTAGATGATGTATTTATGTGTTCATATACCATGTTTTATAATTCGGCAAACTTTGGAGTTCCATCGGCAAGTTAAGAATTTAGATTTCGCAATTTGCGATAGTTGCGTCTTGGTACACCCACCATTGGTTAAATATCATGAGAATTGAAAGCTAATTTTTTTAATTGGTAGGTTGCTTTGAGTTTATTGGCGCAACAACTTTGATAGGCTGTACTGCGTCAATCGATGGTATTGTTAAAAATAAAGAAAAGCTAATTTTAAACTTGTAGCATTTCAGTCAAGGGCTCCCTGAGCCCCCCCCCCCCAAATATTATTGTGACCTCCCAGAAATTTACTTAGTCAGCCAATTTGGAGACAGCACTGCATAAGCTCAATTAAAAGAATAATAATAAATTACAGACGCGATGCTAATTTTTTCTCATTCAATAACATTTTGAGTTCTATTCTTCAAATTGAAAATTTCCCCCAACCAAAGATTCGAGTCCGGGGAGCCCTTGGTTGTTGGTTATAGTGCAGCAAGTACGAAGCTTCGTCAACGTAAATCTGTTTAAAAACACACAGTTTAAGTCATCGAACCTGAACACAAACAACGAAATCATTTCACAAGCGGGCGAAACAGCAACAAATGGATGCGCGTCTTCTGGCGCGAGAGGGATGAATGGGAGAAGAGAACTCTGGGTTCGAATGTTCCAAAGCGATAAACACGCGGAATCGTGCGACGCATACGCAGCATCGATAACAAGGAATGCCTCGGGGCGCTTGTTTACCAATCGGCCGCTACGCAAATAATAAATCTCGCTTTCTACAATCATGGATGGCGTCGCGCCTTTTTTTTTTCCTTCGATTCACTCAGATTCTTTGGGAATTTGTGGAGTGCGTTTCATTAACGAATCAGAAGCGAGTTTTGTTTTTTTTTGTTTTTTGTATTTTCCGTATTTATCGGATGTTTTTTAAGCGAAGGTTTTCCTTCTTTTTTTTTTGGAAACGTGCCGAAAAAAAAAATGTTTGGAAAGATTCTAAGAGTATAACGTAGCAATTGGGATCGCTTGGGGAAAAAGAAAATAAAAAATGGCTCTGTTTTGTGGCGGAATACATGTTTCGAATTCGTAGATTAGTGGATGAGAAAAAAAGGTAGTTTTGTGAATTAATATTGTTGGAGGAATCTGAGAAATGTGCGAGTTATTTCGCAAAAGGAACAAGGGTAAGATGAGTCCCGTCATTTCGGAGGGGGGGGGGGGGTGCATAAGGCATATACTCAATGTAAATTGCACTAAAAACAACAAAAACCAGGTTCACTTGTATGCAAATGCATTAATTTCCCAAAACCAGAGGGGGGGGGGGGGCGGAGAATTTATTTCTTCTAATCCTCTAAATGACGTACCTGGGTAAGATATGCATCGTAAGAGGCGTCTAGAAAGTATTTTTTTGAGAAGGGAAATTCTCAATTTACCGAATAAAATTCCGACTTATGCCGAATTATGAAATACGAGCATCCATTGCACACATACCATGAAGGAGACATTGCATAAATTGAAAAATAAGAAAAAAATTACGATTAAGTCTCCGAATAGTCAGATAAAATTTGCCGAGGGACCTCGGCAAAGGAGGGGCCGAGGGACCTCCTGTGACCTCCCATAATGACTTCGTCGAGAAGTTTATTGCATACTGCTCATTTAATCTTACTGCAGCTACATAAAAATTTTAGCAGCTCATGTAAAACACTGGCAACAGCTAGTATCAATCAACAACCCTCTCCAAAAAAATCTTCCCCAAATAACCAATTTTTTTCTCATAAGGTGAGCCTACGTATCGCCGACTGCTAATAGTTTAACATGCCAAGGACTGGTCACAAAAAATGACAATTAAAATCAAAGAAATATCGCCAAGGGTAAGGTAGCTTGTGTGGGCTTGGCCATTCTCAGTCCTGCAATCTGATCACGTGCAGCATGATTACTTTATTCCGCTTATTTTCCTAATAAAGCGAACTATTCTATAAAAGGCTTTATATCCTTCCCTCTCAGCTTTCAAACGATTGGCGAGGGTAAAAAGATGATCCGATTAATTTAATGACAACGAATTAAAATGCTGTCAACCTCCGTTGATTGAATACGACGAGTATACCTTGACTGCATAGAACAAATTTTATTTTCAAGGTACTTGACGAGCGTTCGAATTCCCAATTAAAACTCAGCAAACCTTAGCTAATAATGGAAACTTCAGATTAGAAATGAAATTCGAATTGCTTTTCACCGTTCATGGGCATTCTCATTCACATAAATTAACTTTCTCATTACAAGCGAAAAAGTTGAACCTGAAATGAAATGACGGGATTCTTTGTGGTACTTCTTGCTCTTTCTATTCAACCACCAAAAAGAAAAAAATTGCACATGTTTATGTGGTTAATAACTTGGCTCTAATATGTTGACTTCCGTTACTATGTGGCTCATATGATTCCATTTGCTAATAAATAGAGTGAGGGAAATCCGGTTTGTATCAGATGGTAAAAATTGCCAAATTAGGAATACGTCCTCTTTCAACCCAAAAATAAAAATACTCGTCCATGCTCAAGCTTCTCTTTACCACTCGCCGCACTATACCTGATCTGGTTGATATTAAAACATATTAACGGACAAAATGAATCCAGAAACAAGTGTGTGTGTGTGGGGGGGGGGGGTTCTTAGCCCCCCCCCCCCCCCCTCTCCGCTTCCGCATGCGCAGAGCCGGATTAAGGGAGCTAGAGGCCCATAGGCATTAGAAGTGGTGGGGCCCTTTAGAGCCATTGAGAGTTTAAAAAACGGCAGAGGAGGTTACAGCCTCTCAATTTTTTAACTCTCTTTTTCTTTCACGCACACATATCGTCGGCACCATGCTAAAATAACGAATGTGAAACATCGCCTTTTTCAAGTTCGTATTTCTAGTTCGAATTTTACAAATAATTAAAATTGAAATAATACCTTCGAACGATAATTTTACACTTAAAGATATCTATAAAGTTAAAAATTGAAAATAACCAAACACGTCAGGTGGGAATAAGTCATATGCAGTGTTTTGACTCTCCTGAAAAGTGCCAATTTTCACATTCGTAATTTTAGCATGGTGCCGACGATTTCAATGAGGGCCCCCTAGTTGCTGTTTGTTCCGGGTCCCCACAAGTCAAAATAGATCCTTGTTTACAGTAGTAAAAAATGAGATAAAAAGGGGAGAAAAGAGAAAGGAGCATTTTTGTTTTTTAGAAAACTTTGTTTTTTAGAGCTCTTTTTTAAAAACCTATTTTCAACTTTAAGATTTCTCTGGGGCCCCTCAGTGCCAGGGGGCCCCTAGGCAACTGCCTACTTTGCCTATTTAGTGATCCGGCCCTGCGCATGCGCCATGTGCTATCAACATTTGCTGCAGCTTTATGTTTTGATGTTCGTTAAATTTTACTTGAATACCATTTTATTCTGAAAAACTTTTTATTAAGGGGTCTAGTACCCTTTCGGTGAAGAAAATATGTCGAAAAATTGGTTAACTTAAAAGTGACTTGTTTCAAGATCTATTAGTTTTAATTTCATGAAATTTTAGCCAAATATGAATTCAACTCGATTATTCTTTTCGATTCCAAAATGTAAGTTATGGGTGTTTTTGAAGTTTTTAAGCAATTATTTTAATAAAGGGAAATTTTCTGTTTGCCGATAATTTAAAACATACTGCGTGCAGCATTACTCTTTTGTAAAATAAGATATCCACTTAATTTTTTTTTCTAGAGTAGAAAAATAATGTATGTTTGAAATGACGAAGAATTAGATTGATTAAATACTCCTTACTCACAAAATAAAATTTTTAAATTCAAAATTCAAATTTTGATGCATTTTTTTAAACTTTATATAGCTACAATTTGAAAAGTTTCAACACAAGAAAAATTTTGGTTCATTAAATTAAGCATAATTAGTACATGAGCACTTGTATAAAGTTTCGTGCACTTGAGATTATTCGTTTCCGAGAAATGCTGCGCGCAACGAGTAAAAATGTAGTTTCGAGAAAATGAACTTCAAAAGTCGGTTTTAAACATCTATCGTAATGGT
Source organism: Uloborus plumipes (assembly GCA_038373865.1). Classification (NCBI taxonomy): domain Eukaryota; kingdom Metazoa; phylum Arthropoda; class Arachnida; order Araneae; family Uloboridae; genus Uloborus; species Uloborus plumipes. Next base: position 5,682 of record JAXGGA010005143.1, read on the forward strand.
AAACAAATGCGATTTGCAAAATTCGGTTTTTGCTGTTTTCCTCATATCTTCCGTTCTACTGGGAATTTTATTACGGGGTTTGTCTTAAAATGTTCCCATTATTTCCCAGTTCCAAAAAAAGTTAAATACAAAAAATCAATTTTTTGAATTCTTAAAGGGTACTAGACCCCAATCGATGTTTATAAAATTCCATCCTTTTTTTACGAAAGCATTTTTTCATTTTTATTATTATTTTTACTTTATTTTAAAATTAACATAACGAATGTCTGATGAACTTGCTTGATTTGTGATATTTTTCTCATAATCCATTCGTGTCTGATTTTTAACTTCGAATCTGTTTTTTCCATAAACTTACCGAGAGCATTCTTTCCTTTTCTGTTTTTCTTCAGTGTCTTACATGATTATTTTTCTCAATCAATGAAAATGAACAAGGAATAAAAAATATTGCGTCCGTTCCTTTATCTGGCTTGGCGCCGTTATTACTAAAGCTGTTCATTTATGTACTCCGAAGTTGAATCAGCTGTCGTTTCTCTGCCGTCGAACGCATTGTATAGTTTTTCTGATGAGATGTTACGGAAGGTTGTTCCGATTTTGCGATCTTTAACAAAACTAAGTTCTAAGCTGTCGGTGGTTCATTCTAAAGATGACACAATACTTAATTGAAGAATTCTTCATCCAATTTTTAACATTTTTTAATTACTACTATTAAACACTATGTACAAATGGTTATTTACAAGAAGCTGATGATGAAGTTTCAAAGGGAAGCAAATGAATCGCTTGCACAGAGCAGAGCTCGTGTGCTCGAAGTTCGAAGTTCAAACTCTAAGAGGCCAAGTGCTTCTCTAAAATTATAACATACGTAACATACTTACGTATTCTAATAGCGCTTGCAGCGCTCTCTAGTGGAGATATAGGCGGAAAGGAGTGAAGAGTTAAGGTTTCTCTACATGAGAAAAGGATAGTCACTTGAAGCAGTCGGCCTGCAGTTCCAATTTACCATACGTACTTTAGTACTCTTATGATACGTTGATGTGAAAACTTAATGTCATTTTCATAAAATTAAATGCGCCATCAAAATTTTGTGCTTATTAGCTTTTTTTTTTTAAAGGGTAGTCTCGATATTATTTCCCATTTCATATTTTTTGATTTGACATTTCATACACCCCCCTCAAGTGTGACATAAATGATGCCACACTTGAGGGGAGTCCCTGCTGTCCCTCCAAACTGTAGACATTCCATACATCCCCTTGAAGTGTGACATCATTTGTGTCACACTTGAGGGGGGTGTATGAAATGTCGACAGTTTGCAGGGACAGATACAACAGGGATTCACCACTGGTAAATTTTCGACTTTGAAGTTTGAAAAAAATGGCATTTTTTGACTAACTCTGATGCTTGCAGAAGGGGGGTAGCTCTGCTCAGGATACTTTTCGCAATGGAAGTCCAAAACGCATATGAGATCAACATTGGTAAACTCACATGTGTAGTAAAGGATATGTAATAAAATCCATCGCCCCTTCCCTTGAAAGTTGAAACATTTTCAGATCTGCCCTTGACAGTGTGTGACAAGGATGGGGGGGGGGGGGAGCCAGGAGTGTGACATCACATATTTTTAGAACAATGTGCTGATGAAAACAGCATTATGTTTGACAGAGGGTAGGGTGTAAGGTGACACGTGACATTTTGCGACTAAAGATGGGGGAGGGGGCAAAATTTGCTGAAGAAAAGTGTAACATTATTTAGCGACAGCTCCTAACACTATGCTAAAGTATTCAGTTCTCGTGTTATATTATAAGTTTTATATGCTTCCGAGATACCACATTATTTTTGGAAAAGTTTTGCAATTCTTATTATGGTTTTGTTTCTCGATACCGTCAAACTGCTGTAATGTAGAATTTAGAAATGGAATTTAAAGGCGCGGCTCTTCATAATCTGCTGATTCCTGATTGGTCGGGTGCTTATCCTTGTTATCTGTTTCTTATCTGGCCACAGTGTGATGTAACAGAATTTGTACCGGATTCACAACATTAGATGAAGTAAACAGAAATGCGTGGGCTTTTAAATCTCTTTTATGACAAAGGAAGGACATTATGCCCTATATTTAATGCTTCTTCTTGGACGTTTTTCCTCGTGAGACTATGACCAGACCCGCCATTTAATTTTTTGTTAATGTGGGGGGGGGGGGGGGGAGGGTGGCAAGGTATATATCTTCGTCTGAGAATCACAGCGAGGTAATTGCAAATTTAGCCTCCCTTTCACTTCGGGAGAAAATTTTTGTTTGGAAGACATAGGACATGAATCGATTCAAAGAGTCAAATAGGGTTCTCTTTACGGCCCCTTTCAAAAAATTCTCTGTCGTAAAAGTGACCACTCCACAAATTTCATAAAAACCAATCATTTACACATCATTCTTAAGCCCAATCAATTTGTCTGTTAAAGCAAAACCACTGTAAAAGGCCTCCAGCTTTCAAGTTGTTCCCAGTGAAGTCCTTCAGGCCAAAGGCATTTCAGATTAGATTTTCGACAGCTACATGTTCTACGCTGTAACAGGATTCTTTCTACAAAAATTGTATGGTAGAAAAATGTTTAAAAAATAACTCTTTTTTTCCCTTAAAAATGCAAAAAAGTTCTCCCTTTTTTCCCCTCACAAAATGCGGACCTAAAGATAAAAACCTGGATCTAATCCTGTGGGTACTTCTGATGGAATAAAATGTAGAAATGGTAGTTAAATAACATTTGAATTAAGTATTCACTTTCCTTAAAAATCGTGAAAAAAACATTTACTTGTTGAGTTTTTTTTCGAAGCAGTATGAAAACACTGAATTGTTACTACCATCTGCTAGCATTTACCGCCTGATGATGTACTCAAGAAGAATATTTGATGTCCTAATTTAAATTATTAGAAGCTAAATGTGAGTTAAGGTCATGGTGAAATGAAAAAATATGCGACCAATACTTTTTACATATTCAACTTCAGAAACATTTTTCTTGTAGAAATCTCTATCGCAAGACCTGATCCTTGAAGCATTAGCATTTATTGATATGTAAGCTCTGAGTGGTCAAAGTTCTCTGTTATGGGACTTTCATTTTGTTAATAACTGCTCGGAGGGGAAATAACAGACTCTGGCTCCTGAAATTTTAAAACCTTCGACTCCGACTTCTTTACTCCGAAATCACCATGACTCCGATTCTAATTTTAAAGCCATGGCATAGTTAACACAGAGGGAAAAGATTAACGACTCCAACTCCTTAGTCGACAATGCAACAATGGTTATAAGTGCAGCTTGTTGGCTTTTATATCTTTTCCATATGAGAGCTTATATTCAATGCTTTCTAGAAGAAAGTTAAAAGTTTAAAATCTTTTTTTTTTTTCTAATTTTCTTAAAATAACGAACAAAAATTCTTAATTATTTTGTAATTTCCTGAAAACAGCGAACGATTCAAAGGAAAAATGCGATAAAAATTGATGGATAAACAAAAAATCTGCTGTAGTTTTATTACGAAACACGTAACGGGAAATTGTAAAAGGTTTTGTTTACTTTCTCCAAAAGTTATGTCCATTTTGCACTTTCTCAAAATTATGTCCCTTGAAATTGTCGCGAGAAATTATACGAAGTTCTTTTTTTTTTTTTCTTTCAAATTTACTTTCAATCAAATTGAAACCGAACTTGTCTCTTATTCTTCGCATCTCTAGCGTTGTTTCTTTCATAAGAATTATTCAGAGACGCATTTCGCAAAATTCTCCCAGTTTGCCATCCATACTAACAATCTTATCTACGCTGAAGCGTTGTACTGTGCACCAACACATGATGGATAAACAATGGTTGCTGCAATTGGAAGCTGTGTAAATAGTCACCATTTCTTCCTCTGATATTATTTGGCGAAAAAATTTGAAATGATTCCATTAGCTTTTGTTTACAGCGAATAGAGGGAAAACGTTGGACAGGTTTTTATTATTATTTTTTCTCTCTTCTTACTTTTGTTATTCTCTGTTTGCTGGTGGTTAAAGAAGATTTGTCAAATAACGTAATATTTTTTGTAAGTGTTAAAATTGTAAAATTGATACTAAATAGTTCACAGAAGAATGGAATATACAGTCTGTACTTGGCCGTTTTATTTTATTTATTAAAAATTTATTATTATTATTTTTGTTAAATCAGAGTAGAGTGAGTGGATATTAAAAGAAATTTTATTTTAAGTTTATTACTTTTTTTCACACTGAAATATATTCTTCCTACTTTAATTGCACAAATATCCAGAAATATACTTGTCTGAAATAACTTAGGAAATGCACTGAAAATTTTAACAGTAAACTGAAAATGTTTCCGTGACCTATATTCTAACGCGATTCAGTAAATTAAACCTAGATCTAAAAAAAATGTATATGAATCCAAGCTTCAGTAGAAGATCAAGACTTCTAATATTTTTTCAAGATAATTAGTTAATTTAATTCCATATGTCAAGCTGTTCATTTTCTTGAAGGAACACTTAACGCTAGTTTACATTAATTAAACTATTTTATTTACAAAATATACAATCATTAAGAATGACTAAATTTGGCATACCAAGAATGCTTAGAACAAAATAGTGATCAAGTTTCAAGAGTTCAGGTTTCCAGAATGACAAAATCATGGAATTCCAAGCGATTATTAATTTATCGTCTGCTTCCTGCGAATGCTGCCAAACCAAAACTTGAAACAAAAAGCTAAACTAAAACGATAAAAAATATGCAAATAGAACTTAAAATTAAATATTCAACAAGATCTTCTATGAAATATACTCAAGAAAATTTAAAGTTTATTAAAACGCTTTGAGCTTACATTCGAAAAGAACAATCTAGATTCTCTCAAAAATTATGTATTTTCAAGAATTTCGGCAAAAGTGCTCATCTGAGAAAATCTCAAGATATTAAGAACATTTTTTTAGGTCTTAAGCCAGTTTTTAAAGAAAATCCACTGAAAAAAAGAAATCTGGAGATTTTATCCAGTGTAATCCGAGAAAAATCTGTAGATTTTTTTCTCTATATTTTCGAAAAGCATCGGCTTCTAGGGCAGGAATTCAAGTGAAACAGGCGATCGCACATTGCAATCGCTACTGGAAATGAATTACATTAGAACGTTTCTTGATAAAAAGATCGTGACGTCAGCGTGACGTTTGCCTATGAAAAACGAGCTAGATAAAACGTCACAGCCTACTTGGCGAATAAGAGGAGATCGCTGAGTGCTTGTGAGCTCTTATTGGCTCCACCCGTAGTGACGTCATGCCAAGTTAAGTTGATGATAATGTAATTCACTTCCAGTAGCGATTGCAATTCGAAGCGATCGCAGTGCTGTTTCAGTTGAATCCCTGCCTAAATAGCTTGAGATTTTTTCAAGATTTTTTTTTTCTTTGAAGACGTTTTTAAAATATTATATTTTTTGGGGGGTAAATTTTTTAGGGTATTTTTTTGGGGGTTTTTTAAAAATATTATTATTCAAATGGGGTGATGTTTAAATGAAACTCTAAGTTCGTATGGAGTTCCTTAATGCTTGTGAAACTGTCAGTCTTGAAAATCACTCATCGAAATCAAGCTTTTCACGTCATATTGATTATTTTTTATCTTATAATAAGTTTATTTTACAATTCTTACTGTTAGGACACACAATTTCTATACATCTATTTATAAATCTTGTTCTAAAGCTGCTACTCAATTTTCACACACTTCCTGTGCTCAAATTCTTTTGAAATTTGGAATGCGAGCTCAGACTTGATTGCAATATCCTCAATGCAATATCCTGTAATAAAATTAATTAATGCACTATGAATTATTAGTTTATTCCAATTTGAATCAAACTTTTTTCATAAATCCTCTCGTATAAGGACAAAAAAAATTACTGTGAAAGAATTGAATTTCAATAGAAGCCACTGATTCTATGAAGCAACATAATTTATTTTCACTATCTTCCAAGTTAAATGCGAATGTAAATTGTAATTATTTTCAACTAATTTCAAGCTAAAAGGTAGATGAGCCTTCCTTCTAGCATTCAAGGATTTTTTTTTTCTTCCCAAAACGATAAAGTACTCCTTGATAATTTTAAGAGAAGTGAATTAGATACGTAAATATTTAAGACCATATGTAGTGATAATTTCCATAGAAAACTTGATTCAGAATTTTTTCTACATCGAAGCCTACCTAGTTCTAGTAACTTAGAACGTGCTTTATTCAAAAATTTTAAAAGTCCACTTACAGTCCTTTTGATTCTCCTAGCCTTATTTGTGAACGTCTACTTGGCGTTGGTTTCGAATTCAAGATTTGTCTGTTTGTAAGTTAGCAAATGTTACTAGCCCAGCAGCAGCATTTTTTTCCAGCCATCATACATGTGATACATACAGATTAATAATCTAAAAATAGTCTGCAAAATAAACAAACATGAAATTAATCGTAAAATCTACATCGGCACTGAGAAATGCTTAAAGTTGCTTATATAAGTACATTTTACCTGTTAAATATATCCTACAAAATATGGTATAAATCTTCAGTAGCTGAAATTTAGGATTTTTTTTCCTTTAAAAAATTCAGGTTATTCTCTTCCCCAGCGAAGGAATAGTTTGCGGACTTTCCCAAGAATCTGCGACCATCGTCGCATTGTCATGATATCATCTATGTTGGAAATAAGCGACTAAAATTTTTAATTTCACGCTTAGATTTCTAACACAAAGCGCCAAATGTGAAGCCATAAGTTTTGGATCACATTGAGGGTTGTTTTTCCCCAACTCTTGATGATTAGACCCCAAAGATAAAATTATAGAAGAAGATTTGCTTGCATTTCTTCTTCTAAAATGCAAGCAATTTCTTTGCAAGCAATAGAAGAAGAATTGCGTGCGAAGACTTGCATTTTAGAATTATATAGTACTAAAATGCAAGCAGTTTTTTCTTTAAAAAATCAATTTCTTTTGTATATTTTGCAGCTCTTCTTAAATACGCTATCAGCAACGTGCAGCATTTTTATTCATTTAATTAATTTATTTTTAAATATTGGGTACATGTGTTTTTTTTTTTTTTTTGACGTGTGCCAGCCAAACTGGCAATTTGGAGTGCGCTGCTTCACTTTTCCAACTGTACCGTAATTTGGTGTGAAGTCCGACTCCCACAGTACACGCATGCCATAGGTACCCGTTTATAGGGTAGGCAACCTTTCACACAACACATTCACACAAAGAAAGGACAAGACATGAGAGAGAAAGCACATCCATGCCCAAGCCGGGACTCGAACCCGGGGCCACACCATCCATGGCAGACTACTCTGACCACTAGACAAGGTGGCCGGCGGTACATGTGTTTGTTTTATTAAAAATGTCACATAGGTTTGACGCTCACTAAATCTCATGACAGGGACGGATACAAGGGAGAGGTGATGGGGGCGATCGCCCCTCCCAAGCCCTTCCCCAGAAATGTTACGGAATTGAAGTCCGAAACTTTTGTGATCTATACTTGCTAACCAATATACATAGTTAAAAGTTAGAAATAAAATTCAATCGTCCCTCGCTTGAAAAGTTTCTAGACCCACCCTTGCGTCATCATACCTAGACTGTAAAAAATGAATTTTGTTTTTACAGTATAATACAGCTAATTTTATGGTAATAAATTGTAAAATTTCTATTTTTACACTGCTACACTGTAAAATTGCTAATTTTACTGTTTACAAGCGTGCATTTGACAGTCCTGTCAACAGGAATCTTCGCTGCCAGTATTATACTGTTGTTTTTACAGTATAATACAGCTAAATTTTACGGCAATAAACTGTAAAATTCCTAACTTTACAGTAAGAAACTGTAAAATTGCTAGTTTTACAGTTCATTACTGTGCATTTTACAGTTTTAAATTGGAACCTCGGCTGCCAGTATTATACTGTAAAAACAACAGTTCATTTTTTGCAGTGTAGATTTAAGTTCTTATTTCTGAACATCAAGCTGTTTCTGTTGCCGGCGTCACGTGACAGATGTACCTGTCCGCAAAAAGTAGCACACAGGTTGACCACCCCTGCCGCAAAAGTGTTTGTCTCGCTTATTTGTTTACGAATAAATAAACGGAGGAGAGACCTCTTCCCCAAGGTTGTTTTTCGTGCCGTTTGGAGTGATGGGCCGAGCGACGGATTCGGAGCCGATGACAAGTTCAACAGACGATGCTTCGGAGGATGGTGGCACAGGTGCGAGCCCAGATCTAGGTGATCCGGTTGGGGACGAGCCAAACCGTTTGCAATTGTGCCCACTGCGTCTTACCTGTACTCTCTAATTAACCTGACAATGCGAGTGCGTCGCGCGATTTTCCATCTTGAGTTCCTATAATTGCCGAACGCACGGTCCACAGGCCCGTGGACTTGTTCACCACAATTTTAGGGCTCCAAGACAAGGACGGATCCAGAAATTTTTCAAGGGAGGGGCGATTAATTCAGTGTAAATCAGTGTTAATTTCAATGCAGACTCGAGTGATATGAATTGGCGCGACCACTTGGCGATATGTCGCCAAGGTTTTGGTCGCCAAATGTTTGACGCCAACTTGGCGACATATCGCCAAGTTGGCGACAAATTTGACGAAAAAAATTTTTTTTTTGAATTTGGGTTGAACTTGGCGCTAGTGGCGATATTTTGCGAAAAATTCACTGAATGATATTAAAATCAGCAATATTTAGAAAATTAACCATTGTAAAATATCTTTTGCATTGTTTCGTGGCAGATTAGGGGAGTAAATATTTGAATTGTTACCTTGCTCACTCCAAGCACTTTTTTTGACACTTAAGGCAACTACTAAGAAATTTACACGTAAAAAGAAGTAGTGTGGGGTCCATACCAGACTTTTTTTAGAAGCTATTACAATAGAATATAACGCACCGCCCACTCGGTTATACCATCCAAGGACTGCAGTTTCGTGCTTTATTGGCACTCGTCGGCCGGGAATAGGAATTTACCAACCTGGAGGCAGAAATCCTCTTATAGAAGCAAAAACTTGTGGCTAATGCAAAATTAGAACACCAGCAAGAGACCGCAATGTTACTCTCTTCGACAGAAAAATAGCAAAACGTAATTATTTATTCAATTGGGGTGCATGGAAGCAAACTGTAGAAGGACTTTCCATAAATAATGTCATGTTTTTTTTTTTTTTTTTGGCATTCCTTCCCCCTCTGTCACAAAGTATCTTACATTCACGAGCCCCATCCTCCTGTCAAAGCACGACATCATTTGTAGACGGCCCCTATAACCTCACTTGAGATTTTTTTTTTTAAACTGAACTACTGATGAATGAAAACTAGAGAAAACACTCCGTGAGTCCCGTTAGTCTCCAGACAAACGTGCAGGCGTCATCTTCGTTTGAAGATGTCACTCTGAAAATATTTATGACCAAAGTTTAGTGATCTTACAGCCTCCTCTCCCACAAACGTGACGTAACTGGTCTCAACTAGCTTTATTAGTCACGAGGAAGGTTATGAAACACATTTAGTTATGAATTCCATCTTCTCTGCCATCTTTAATGTGCAGTTTGGGAAATTTTGGCAATTCCACCTACCCCATACCTGCTCTACTTTGCCGTAGATGGAAACAATTAAGTTTGTTTATTCTTCCAACCTTGGCAGAAGATTAGATTTTGATGCAAACAGTGGCGTGACTACGTGGGGGTGGGCCGCTCAAGGTGTCACCTGTGTGGGTGTGACACCCGGACACGATGCTGAAGAAAATTTGAATTTTGACATCTTAAATTCAAATTATGTTTTTCGCAATGACGAATTGCAGCAGGTGTGCGTGTGTTGTGCAAGACATGGGCGCCACAACCCTGAGGAGCATGGGCCGGTGCACGTCCCAGGAGGTGGAGCACCGGGACAAGTCCTGTGTCAGACTTCGAGTCCAATCTGAAAAAGCGACTACACGACAAAAAAAAAAAAAGATCGAAAATAAAAATTAATTGCAATTTAACATTGCTCAGAAAAAAAAAACCCATAAAGCAGACGAATGGTGGTTGTCTACAAATAATTTCACGCTTTGAGGCATAAGTGGCTGGTGCACCAAAAAAGTGGGGGGTCAAAAGAAATGGAGGGGACAACATCTCCATAAGCAGATTTTTTTTTTAACGAAATTTTGCAATATGATTGGATTTTAGCGTTACTCATTATATGACTTGTTAAAAATGTCAAAGTGCCTCAAAAAGCAAAACGAAAATCCACCATAGACTCCCCTTTTCGATTCAAAGTTCCATTTTTATAAAATAACATTAAAAAAAGTATTTTTAGGAACATTCGCCTTTTCTTTTCGTGAAATAAATCAATACATTGAGTAAAAAATCATTTTCCAATTGAACCTTACTTTTTGACTCTAAAAAGTGAGGAGGCAAGGTCTCTTCACTTTTGGAAGTGAGGAGGCAGCTGCCCCCTTGTCCCCTGTACGAGCCGCCCATGCTTTGACGGAGAGGGCGGTTTGTGAAATTGTAAGTTTCTTTGTGACTAGAGAAAAGGAGGGGGTAGCAAGAAATATAACATCACGCATTTTTTTACATGAGAATATACCAAGGGCTTATCTAGAAATGTTTCAAGCAACAGAGTCTAAAAATGCTTTTTTTTTAGAATTTCAGTTTTGAAAATTTACCAGTGATGAGTCCTTCAAGCTTCAAGGGAGGGGCGATCGCCCCATCGTCCTTCCCTTATGTCCGTTCTTATCATATTGCTTGACATGTGGCAAGGGAGAGAGGAGGGGGTAGGGCAAAGTATGACACTTTGTGACATAGAGGAGTCATAAATATTGTTGTTAGATATTTAAAAAAAAAGCAAAAAAAAGTACAAATTTTTTTATATAATCAATATAAACTTTATAAGTTAAATTCGAAAAAATATTCTCAGCGATTTATGCTTTTCAATCTGTTAATTTAAATCGTTTAACCCATTTATGCCCAAGTTTTTTTTTAACAATTTTTTTCTGCTTAAAACTCTTTCATGGAATCATTTACATAAATTTTAGGCGTAAAATAGATCGCCGTTGCCATATTTATTAAGTTTTTCAACGTCCTGTTTATGAGACACTGGGCAGATATGTGAGAAAAGTACGACCTTATACTTGACTTTACTTTTGCAAAGTAACCTAACAGAAAGTATCTGTGATCAATTTTAAGCAAATCATTTTAAAATAGTTTAATTTTATGGAGAAAAAGCTCGCAAAAAACTTTTACTTTCTGCGGCTACCCATACTGGATCGTTGCTTGACTGATTTGTCTGAAAATAGCTGTCAATAAATAAACTCTGATGTCCAACTAGTGGCTCAAACTGGTTTTTTCAAGAACTATTTAACTTGTGAAAAACAGCTTTAGTAAAATCATACACCCATTTGAGGTTTTTGTATGCAGTAACTAACAAGCGTCCCGTTTTTAGGCTACTGGGCATGAATGAGTTAAAATATTTAAAGAATAGATTTAGAAAATTGTTCCAGCCTTATTATTAGCTTTTTTCTAACAAACATATTTTAATAATTTACAGCTTAAGTAACTAATGAAAAGCACTGATTAATTTAAATTGACATTCAAGGTACTTTATTGTTGCTAAATATATAGCATGCAATTAACTTGTCGTTCTGAATGACGTTCGGCGCGGTATTTATATTTCTTTTAATGTCTTAATCCTGTCATTATCAATCTAGGGCGCATACGCAATGAATTGAATTTCCGGGTAGCTAAAATTGAAGCTTATAGCCAGATAATATCATCATATCCAATATGTTACAAAGTATGAAGAAAAGAAACAAAAGTATCCTTAAATAAACCTTATTACCATCCGTTGGAGATAATTGTTTGATATATGGCACCCATTAAATGGTTCTAACACTGACCTTTTTCTATTGGAAAATGAGGCTCTATAATTACATGCTCTTAATGCAGAATTGATACTCGTAATTTTTTTAGCCATTATTTAGCAGACTCCACATGCGAATTTTGCTTCACACGCGCGTTACCTTCTTATCTATCACTTGAGTGTTTTTTTTATTATTATTATTTTTATTCCTGAAGCGTTTTCGAGCTGTTGTAAGCCACGCCCCCGTGCCGAGGAGTTCCGACGATTACCGAACTGACAGATAAACAAGCCGAAGGGCCTCTACCTGTTCGGCGTGATTCGTCTCGTAATCGTGCCGCCGGCTGTTGTTTTCGATTCTTCTTGTCCGTTTTCCCTCTCACTGGGCCATGGTTTGAATGCCAAGCTGCTGTCGCGAGACATATTTGGTCACTTCGGCGAGAGAAGCCGATAGAACAGTGAATAGACGAAGTGTATAAATAAATACCTTTGTGCAAGAAATGTAAAGTATAAATACAACGTTAAAAAAGCAAATGCGCAGGGATACTGCAGACACGTGTTTCGGTGTTGCAAGGAACACCTTTTTCAAATGCAAAAAAAAAAAAAAAAAATGTGAGCTTATGGATGCACATTGCACAGACATCTGACAAAAGCTGCTTTTGTTGCTGCTATTGTCTGTGCATCCATAAGCTTACAATTTTTTTTGCATTGAAAAAATCATTCCTTGTAACACCGAAACACGTGTCTGCAGTATCCTGCATATTTGTGCTTTTTTAACATTGTATTTGTGTTTATACTTTCCAGTGCATTGACGTTTCAAGTCAGGCCCAACCTAAATCATATTAAGATGTATCGCGTGGTCAAAACAGACAAAATTTAAACTTATGTAGCTTACCCAAGTAGCACACTTCGTTTTTTAAAGGTTGTAAAATGGTTATTTACGTTGTGACAACGGATTAAAAACGTTTATAAAACGTTTTTTGTGCTACCTGGGTAAATTGTTTCGGCTAACTTCGCGAAAAGCACGTTTTTTTTCCTGGGAGGGGGGGGGAGGGCACCATCGCTTTTGGGGAGGATGGGCGCCCCTGTATATAAAAGTAACTTTGGAAGAGCACCGGAGTCTCGTTCTTTTTTGTTACATATTAAGCTGTGTGGTTAATTTATTGCACCAGATTGTATTAAATATTATTTTATGAAATTATATATGCATTAAAGTTAAATTATATATTCTTAAATATTTAAAAACATTATTGTCCATTACCAAAAAGTCTTATATTCGTTTTGTGATTGATAGATAGCTTGTCATCTGATCTATTGCCTGAGCTTTTGTCAATACTTGAAGTATTCTCTGAAACAGTATTTTTACGAGCAAAATTTGATTTATTTTATTTTAATAATTTTTATTTAAGTATTTATTGTTTTTCGCGTATGACGGAAAAAATAACACACAAATGATTGAATAAAACTTGTAATTACTCTTTGTTAATTTTAATTTTTAATAGCCCGTTCGACAAAAAGATAAATTGTTCAAAAATTTTCTCTTTTGAAACATTTAGTTTTTGCGAAAGTAATTTTTAAGCCATTGGCAGTCCAACATTATCAGATGGGAGACTTCAGTTGAAGCCATTCCAAAGAGAAAAAAAAAGCCAGTATTAGCGATAAAACGGCATGAGTAGGAGCAAATACACCCATTTTTATTGATCAGAGTGCTTAAAAATTTATTTTTCAGTTAATTTTGATGACAATTTGCTTAAAGTGAACATTTTATTTAAAAGTAATTCCGCTGTGAAGGAAAAAGGAAACAACTGCTCAAAACTGTTGGCAACAACTAATTCTAAATTGTGCTTAGAAAAAAATAAATGAAAAAAGTTATACATTTTTGACTAGCAGCATATAACCACTTTTTTTTTCGAAGAACTGGAATTAGTTTAAAATTAGTTTTCTAGAAATGTCGTCGCCGTTCTATTAGGATTCGCGCGATCATTCTAGATTTTGTCTTTCGTACCAAAGAGAGAAATTGCATCAGCTTTGTACTTCCATAAATAAGTGGGCGGATGGGATGGCGGAATTATGACTTTTGCGTCAAAAGTGGCCACGTAATCAGTCGATGGTGACGCAATTTCTGTCCCTTTCTTTCGAATGAAGAGTTCTAATGAATGTTTTCCTTTCGCTGCTACTGCTTTCAGAGAAAGAATAGTGAATGAGAATGGCAGTTTTTTTTTTGTCGAACATTTTTTTTTTTGTTCTAGGTTCAGGTTTACAGAGGTGATTGTGTTCCGGTATTTTACCGGATTTCCGGTATTTTCATGATCTATTCTGGTATTTTCATGTTCTAAAATACCGGAAAATATTTTTAATTATGCTTTGATTTTCCCACCTCTGAATTTTTTTTCCTTTTTCGAATTTTCGATGATTATACCAATAATTGTTAATAGTATTCATCAAATAGAAATGTTAAGATGAAAATTCTAATTGTTTTTTTACCCTTAGTAAATTATTTTATTTGCGTCTTATATGAGAATAAAATTTTTCTCACCTTTGAACTTTTGATGCTTATTACCCTTAGTTAAGAGACAAATAAATGAAATGCAACAAAATGTAACAAATGCAACTTTCATTATTTTATAAATGCTTTCGAACAACAAACAGTAATTCTGTTATACTTTTGCGTTCTCCTTAAAATATTTTTTTGGAGATAATTGCTCATCACCACCTCAAAAGTAACTTTATTACTTATTTACAATTTAATGAAATGCATGTACAATATTTTGACTAAAAACTATTTGAATACATGAAATGTTTTAGTTTATGAAAGGAAATTAATTATGTATGTATAATTATAAAATTAGGTGTGCTTCTGTAATAGGGGCCTTGGTTTTATCCCCCCCCCCCACCACCACTTTTTCTTTTAAACTTTCAGGTATTTTTTTATGAACTCGCAATCACCACTGGGTTTATTAATACCCTTTTATTAGTTTGTTTGTATGTATGTATGTAACTCTGAATTAAAGATAAAATTCTCGTTCTTTACAAATAATACTATTATAAATACTAAAGGCTAAATTACATTACATGTTGATGTATTTATTATAAGTGCATGCAAACTTAACAAAAATTCAATAGTTTTAAAAATCAGAGGGAAATTAGAGCCTCACACGAAATATTTTGATTAACTCTAAAGCGTATTTTTTAGTTTTTTTTAAACTATATTTTAAAGTTTAAATGAGTTTCTGTTGTAGAAGAATGTGTGTCAGGCAGAATTGAGAAAATAAGTGAAGATAGGTAAACAGGCTTTAGAAAGAAAAACATAACTTTGAAAAAAAAAAAGAAAAAAGTAAATAAATAAAACCTTTCATATTGATTGGTGTTCGAATCCAGACAACCATGTTCTAATTTGTTCCTGATGCTTTATATTTTGTTTTTAACGTTCTTAAGTTGTGGAAGATAAGTATTTTTGTAAAATAATCTTTGTTGTTATGTTTGAATCTTTATCAAGATCGAACCGCTATATTGCGAAAAAGTTAGATCAATATCCTTCACGGCTAGTGTGTCTTTCCACCTTCCCTTTCCTTAGAATAAATGCGCCTTTATTGCTTTTCGTATCAGAAATGGTCATATTTCCTTTAGCCAGTACCCTAAAAAATAAAAAACTATGAACTCCTCTTGTCTTGTTTTTTGTTCAAAAAAAAAAAAAAAAAAACGCTTGTGAGCTACGCGTGTGGAATGAACAAGTAGTGCCCTGCAGTGACTGTAAGCTGTCGTATTGGCTTTGCCAGTGAGAGATGGAGTCGCAAAATCTGTCCACCTCCACGATTTGCACGTGAGGCTGAAGAGGATGGAATTTTTCTCCACTCTCTTTCACCAAAGTGCATTGCTAATCGCAAGGGACTGCAGTCTACAGATTTGTCGAATTCGTTATGTCTTGATAGCCGTATATTTAACCCGGAATCTTCAGATTCCAACACTAATGCCATAACCACAATCTCCCCACGCCCTCAAAGTTGCCCCAGTTTCTGATTAAAAATTCACGATGGAGGAATGAGCCCCTAAACCTTGGAGTTCTGAATATGCGCATCTTTGAACTTATAAGATTCGCTATTCTGTGGCGGAAAAAAAAAATCATTCACTCTGAAAACCTTGAAACGATTTTGTTGCGACATTAAATTTCGAACTGCTTTGTTTCAAACTGAAAGAAGAACTTTTTAGAGAGTAAAGGGATATTTTTTACCCTTTTCAATTGTAAATCAATATCACTCCGCAGTAGAATGAATTATTCTCTTTCTGTCATTGAGAATCGTTCATTTCCAACTGTTAAAATCGAAAAGGTTTCGACATCTGAGGTCGGATCTCAATTTTTTTTTTCTTTTTCCTCGTCGCTCTGTGTGAGACAAGTGTTTTCAACTTACAACCTGGTTGGACGAATTTAGAGCGAGATCATTGTTTTTGTGAAAACAGGTTATTTCGCTTGGCAAATAACAATCGGGGTTTTTCCATGAAGTGTTTAGTCTTTTCCCATGTGCAGGGTCTGGGAAAATGTCTATTGTCAGTTTTTGCTACGAAAAAATTTTAATTGGTTTTTTTTTAAAGGTGCGTTGAGTATTTCAAAATTTCCATCAATTCTGTTTCATAGCTAGGCAGGGGTACCCATAGGGGGGGGGGATTACGGCGCAAGTTGCGCTATCAAAATTTTTGAGGGGGGGGGGGGGTAACTGATTTATTTATTTATTTAATTTATTTATTAATTTATTTTTTAAATTAAATTATTTTCTGATTTTTTAATGTAAATTATTCATTAATTTATTTTTTTAATTTAAATTATTTCTTTATTATTATTTATTTATTTATTTAGTGTGTGTGCTTGGAATGTCTGGAAGTGAGAAAAAGCGATTCTATTCTGCGCATAATTAGTACTTAAAAAAATCAATAATATATGAAAAAATAATAGGAATAATTTAAAAAAAATAAATAAAAATGTTTAAAGAAATAAATAAAAATTTAAAAAAAATTTATAAATGATATTTTAAAAAATAAATAGTGATATTTTAAAAAATAAATAAATGATACTTTAAAAATAAATAAAATAAAAAAGAAGGATAAAAATAAAAAGCACAATAGGGTTGTAAACAATTTGGGGGGGGGGGATTTGCGCCATTGAGTTTTGGGGGGGGGGATGGGCACCCCTGTAGCTAGGTTTAGAAAGAAAAGACAATTTGTGTTAACTACGGCTCTTGTCGTCTATTTTTCTTTGTCAGTAATCCACTGGTTCACTGATTGACATCATCATTTTGTTTACAGATTAGCAAGAGTAAATCATATCTGAATTTAATTTCTAACGAAAGAAGTGCAGAGTCATAGCTTTTAAGCCTTATTTTTTCATATAAGTACGATGAGTTCTGTTCAATATTTAAAAAATCCCATAAACTCGAATATGAGTACAGGGAGAAAGCTCTCGCGCAAATGAAGCCCTTTTCAATATTTTCAATACATTGTAAGCAATTGTAATCAAAGTCATCCGCAAAATGTTTTGCTGTAACTATTGCAACTAATTGAAATTCCCAATTAATTGTTTCATGAAGTAAAATCAAATAAATAGAATTATCTTTGTGACCCGATTGTAGAACTTATGGATCTTGAGGCTTTTTCTAAAAATATTACCTAGGTTTTTAATTTATTTTTATAAGAAATCAAATTTTTTAATATGCTTTTATTAGTTTCACTTGTGGGTTTGTATGTATGTAGGTATGTCACTCTGAATAAAAGATAAAATTCACGTTCTTTACAAATATAAAAGTAATATATTTAATACTATTATTAATACTAAAGGCTAAAATATATTATATAAACTACATTAATATACTATACATGTTGATGCATTATAAGTGCATCTAAAAGCGTATTTTTTAGTTTTTTAAAACTAATTTAAAGATTATTTCTTTTGAGTACTGTACCCCAAGTAGTCTTCTTCTTGACTAATGACATGAGCAGGATGCGATCAGGGTTTTCTTGCTACTAAGCAAAAATTCCATGGCGACTAGTTGTCTCACAGCAAAAAGTTCTCAGAAACCATGCCATGTTCTCTAAATTTGTCTGTAAACTCTGAGACATAATTTCGCTATCGTCTAAAATTGTTTCCTGGTTTTTAAAATTTTACAAATTGTGTTGCTCTATGAGCATAAGTATCGATAGGCTTGCTTTTGGGGAGGCCAAAAGCCCATTTAAGCTCAGTTAAGTTGTTAAGCTGAAAACATCATATATAAGAAAGCGGGGACATATACAAGGGAGGGGCAATGGGAGCTCCCCTTCCCTGGAGGGACTCTTTCCGATAATTTTTAATATTGAAGTTCAACTGATAATGAAATTTAAGTCTAGTTTTAATGAAGTTAGGGGTAGAAGGTTTGGAACTTTCCCCCTGAAATGTTTCATAGTTGAAGTCTGAATCCTTTCTGGTCGATATTTGTAAATCAGTAGAGCATGGTAAAAAGTGAGTAGAAAACATCAATCACTCCCTCTGTTGAAAATTTCCTGGATCAGTCCTTCTGAGAAAGGGAAATTCGTAACGAAAAAAAATCTGTATTAAAGTGAAAATAGAAAGAAATGTGTATATATTTTTTTGAATTTGTTTTTAACATTTCTGCAGAATTTTAGAGGAGAGAAAAAAGCTGCATTTTGTCTTCAATATAATCTGAAGAAAATCCTTTTTTTTTTTTCTGTTAGTATCTCTAAATATTCTGCTGACTTTTTGAAGCATGTTCCTAACATGCCTTATTTTCTGCAGAATTTTTAAATTTTTTTCCGGGTTAATGAAGCAAAAGCAAGAAAGATATCCCCATTACCGTAACAGAAAACATCTGGGCTCATTTTGACGGGACAAAACTCAGGATTTGAAAGAAAAAGGGAAAAGCAAAAAGCAGCGTTCTTAATGAGAAAGGATGATCTCCTCCAATTTCATTTTTGTGCTCGGAGCGAAACCGTGAACAGAAATGGAAGAAAGAGAAACGAAACTCGACTCGGGGATTCTCTGCCGACCCGGTTTCGTTCGGCGCTTGCGAAACGGATGTTTTCGCAAAATGGTGGTTGTTGATGCTGTTTACTCTTCGTGAATCTTCTGGGAATTGGCTTTTTGGTCATTGTTTTTCTCCAACTCCAAGTAGAGAGAAAAATTTTTTTATTGTTGATCGAAACGCGGATATTAATGGCGTTTTTTTTTTACGAATAAATAGCATTCTGTAAACAAGCATTCTGAAGGCTGGGAATGGTAACACTTCGTTGTTGTTGTTGTTGTTTCTCGGTGTAATTCAAAATATTTAAATTTATCATTGTTCGAAAGGTTCAATATTTTCGTCGGGGCTGCGATAAATAATTCCTTTCGCGGTTGAAGTTTTTAATTTAGATTGGAATTTCGGGGCATTGAAAGCCTGCTCTCTTGTTTACGTTTATTAAAAATATTTTTATCAACAAAAATGCGCGGTATGTGCATAGCTGCGCCGCAAAAAATAAACTGTTGTTTTTACAGTATAATACTGGTAACCGAGGTTCCAATTGGAAACTAAGGCAGGGATTCAAGTGAAACAGGCCATCGCAAATTACAATCGCTACTGGAAATGAATTACATTAGAACGTTTCTTGATAAAAACAGCGTGACGTTTGCCTATGAAAAACGAGCTAGATAAAACGTCACAGCCTACTTGGCGAATAAGAGGAGATCGCTGAGTGCTTGTGAGCCCTTATTGGCTCCACCCGTAGTGACGTCATGCCAAGTTAAGTTGATGATAATGTAATTCACTTCCAGTAGCGATTGCAATTCGAAGCGATCGCAGTGCTGTTTCACTTGAATCCCTGCCTAAAATGCACAGTTATAAACTGTAAAACTAGCAATTTTAGTTTCTAACTGAAATTTTAGTTTATTGCCGTGAAATTTAGCTGCGTTATTCTGTAAAAACAATAGTATAACACTGACAGCAGAGGGTCCAGTTTAAAACTGTATAATGCGTCGTAATAAACTAAAATGAGCAATTCTACAGGTTTTTTTTTTATTTTGTGTGTATAATAAGTAATTTTACAGTTTATTACTGTAAACTTAGCAATTTTTACAGTTTATTACTATAAAATTAGCTGTATTATTTTGTAAAAGCAACATTCATTTTGTTCATTGTAGTGGAAAAAAAGTCTTTTTGCGTAAATGAATATTCAAAATAGAAGCTGCTCGGTTTCAAGCGCGCTTTTATGGATTTGACGGGAGTTTTTTTTTATTGAAATCTTTTAAATTAATGAATTTAATTGGAGTAATTATTCGGTTTTATTTGAAGGGAAATTTCCGCAACTTGAAAGTTTTATTCACTAAACAAAATTTGATGTATTTGGAAATGATATTTTCAAAGTTTTCAAATTGGAAGGACAACTTAAATGGACCAAGAGCTGAGCTGTATCAAAATCTTTATCGTACGATGCAAGGAAAATATTTGTCTTAGAAGAGAGCACTTATGATGTAGTTGATCATTGAGCGATAGGTATGTCAAGAAACGTAAAAAGGCAAGGCATGAAGTAAGGTGGGCGGTCAAAAGTGGCAACATTTCTTAAGATCTTTACAAAACCTCTGCACATTTTCAGCATCATTAAACTAAAGTAATTTTCCAGAAGTTCTGCAAAAAATTTGAGCAAATCTCTTAAGGTTAGAAGTTAATCTTAGATTCTCAAAAATGACTCTCATTCAGCTCAATCTTCTTCGCTTGAAAAAGATGGTCATGCGTCTGGTGCAAAATCGCTAATGCGTCAAGTTTTAACTCCTTTCGTTTGAAGACATTTGTAAAAATTCTGCAGAATTGTTTCAGGAATCTGCAGAATTTCTGGAGAAAATATTTTTGACGGCCCGCTCCCGCCTTATACTCTTTATGCGCTCTAACAGACCGATCGCTTAAAGCTCAGCCACATAAGCAGGCCTATCGGGGGGGGGGGGGGGGGTATGCTGTTTCATTTTTTTGTGAATGTATTTTGAGTATATCCCCCCCCCCTCCCTTGAAAAAATTCGAACTGTCGAGCCTGTATATAAGTACTCTCTTCTCAGAGGGAAAAAAAGGCTTCATGATCAACATTTTTGTACAGTCAGCTCTTTGTCTACAATGAGAATTATTGAGCAGTAAATTTAATCAATCTTACCTCCCAGTAATGAAGATTTTAAAAATTGATTACAAATTTATCAACCCATAAAATTAAATATTTTTCAACTACCTTAACGTGAAGAATGCTTCAAAATAAGTTTTATGTTAACCTTTTAAAGTTGCATTTTTTTGTTAAGAGTTATTATTGGAATCATATTTCACACACATTCAACTACCGCAAAGCCATTTTAATTTATTAATGTTTCGAACGCTAAAGGAATCGAAGCATTTCATTCCACCCATGGTCGCCACCCATAATTTCTGCCACCCGAATGAGCTCATCAATTTCGGTTCGTTACCAATCATTAAACGAACCTTTTTTTTCCTTTATCGGTCATCAGAAATTCCTGTGGTCATCCATTCTTTACTCATTCCAATGGCCCTAATGGTCTTTCGTCTTAATGTGTTCGACCTTGGACCGTTGCCAGAATGCCCTCTCGTAGAATATAGAGGGCGCCATTGTTCTTTCCGCGAAAACGGTCCTTTGTTCCTTTTTTACTGTGGGAGCGAGCGGAACTTTTGTCTTTTCATTACGTGGGCGTGGCAAGCCCTGAAGGTCGTTTCATAACGAATATTATTTTCCGAGAATATTACTTTTTTCTGCTGCTGAAAACAATTCTTGATGTATCATTTTTCTCCACACAATAAAAATCGTTAAACCTTGAGACTTGAGACTTACTAACAGTTTTTATTTTATGCCATTTTAATAATTGCTTTGTTTACTCAGTTCAGCTGCTCAAAATATTAAATTTGACATACAGCTTCAGACACTGATTTAGAATTTATGAGGAGAATATTTTTGGTGACATTCTGAAAAAGATGTAATACTCGTTTGAAAGTTTGCCAGACAATTTTCTTAGCTTTTTGCCTTTAATGATCGATTATTAGAAATTGAACTATTGACTTTAAATGTCTTATGGATTATTAATATTGATTCGTACATTTTTCTTTTTGGATGGCTTCAGAGTCTTGGTTGTTTTTAAAGGTACTATTTCATGCAATTGTGTTGTTTTCTGTCTTTTACACTGTAAGGTGCTGTTGGATTCGAGTGCTTTTACTCCAACGAGTGTCAAAAATTGATTAAAAAATAATAACATCAATTAAATCTACTCGAATAACTCTTTAAATTACATTTCATACTTTCGTTTGCTGACGACATAACTGTCAATTTTCTTGTATTCTGTCAAACGCTTTGAAACAACCCAGCTGGACATTTAGAAGTCCAGTTTTCCAAGTTTTTTAATCTCTGGTTGGCGGCGGAACAAATGTGTTGTGTGGTCATTAGCTGTTGTCTAAAATTGCGGTATTTGTCTAGTTCAACTCATACTTGGTAACTAAATAATAATAATGATAAAGTAGCAAAAGAAAATCGTAATAAACTGTTAAAAAATCAGTTTAAATTAGGATTTCTGTTCGGTCTTTTTTTCTTCGTGCCACGTTTGTTTGCTGTTCAGCATTTTTGCTTTTGTGCATTAATGTGTTGATTTATTAATGCTCCGGCGATTTTAATACACTAAATAAAATAGAAAAATCTGAACACTTTCGCCGAAGATCTGTAATGAATATATACGGTTTTATTGGGTGGTATATACGAATTTATTAACCAGGCACCGTTTTTTTTTTTTCTTTTATAACGCAGCTTCTTTCAGTGCTTCAGAGTCCAAATTTTTCTCTAAATCAGTCAAAAGTTCATTTTGCCTATAGTTTCAAAGATCAAAGAATGTATAAGGAGCTAATACAGAAGTTGTTATTTGCGCCACGGCACTTTTTTTTTTTGGAAACGATTTTCATTTGATTTGATTTTGTGTATGAGATTTTTTCAGCATTTAACATTCTGTATACAATGAACTGTGTTCATAGCACTAAAATAGGTCAAATTTATTTTAAGTACGACAAATTTAGGTACCAAAAAGCAGCATTTTAATGAACAATAGCTTTTTTTTCCCTTTCCAGGTTTTTTCTTTTTTTAATTTTTTTCCCTAAGCTACACCTGTTTTTCAAACAATTCTCTCTATTTATTCGGGTTTTTTCTTTCTCATATATTCCATACTTTTAAACTGAACAAACAACACTTGACGTCCCCTGAAATTAAAAACGTTTCCATTTTGCACTATCATAAACTACTACTTCGATTTTCCACCATATTTATCTTCTCCGGGGAATTTAATAACGATCCGTCTCGTTCACATTTGCTCTTTCCAAGAACGAAAACAAAGCTAATTGTCTCCGGATTAATTTCCTCTCCTTTTTTTTTCCTCGCTCCAAGCATATTTTACCCGTTAGCGAGTGACCGTCTAAGACCATAACCGTAATTGCTTTCGCATTAATTTGTTTACTCTGGTGGCAGCACGGTTTAATGCTCTCACCTAACCAATCATCTCTTCAGACAGTTATGGCGGACCTGTAACCCTTCCAAGGTGATTTAGGCTTATCTGGTTTAGAATGTTAAAAAGTGTAAAAATTTTATCTCAATTGCCGTTACGTGATGGTTTTGAAAAATCCGAGTTCAGAGAGATAGCATTGTTGATTCTTTTTATCAGGATTCGTACAAATCTGTTGGATTTTAATGCGTGTCTGTTGCTTCTTTTCGTGTTTCGTTTGTGAATGAATGAGTTGGGGCAGAGAGAAGAGAAGTGGTGTTAGTCAGAAAATAAAAGTTTCGTGTAAAATGATTGAAAAGTTCAAACCATAGTTCTGGGCTTTCATTGAAAAGCTTTTTAAAAACCAACGTGTATAACAGCATCTACCAGGGCTACTATTCCATTGTCAAAAAACATATGGATTTGTACTGTTATTTGTGCTGTTACAGTTCTTTTTTGTTCTCGTCACTCACACCCCTTTGTTTCCAAATGCTTCTTTGGTTTTGATTGTATTCAATAGAACTTAATCCATTATTCAACAGTTTTGAAACTGAGCTGTATGGTGATCAGGAATCGCATAGATCGTAGTAAGAAAATATGATTTTTTTTTATTGTCGAGTTACACATTTCGATCGTTGATGAACCGAGGTACTGTTATAGAGAAACAAACAAGTGACATTCATTTGGGGGAGGTAATGCATATGCATGGAAACAGTAACGACTACAGCATGGATCAATTCTATAAAAAAGAGTAACTATAAATTTAAAAAAACTACAACCTTTTAAGGATGAGATAGAAGGCGGGATAGAAAAAATATTTGCAATTATTTTTTCTCCTTCAGAATATCTAACTCTTAGAACTAAAAAATAAATAAACAAAACATGAAAGTGTCATATTTTTAAAAATCAAATTCCATTTTCCCCAAAGCTAAATTTTTACATGAAATACTAAACGTGAAAATAAGCTTGACTAAATGTTTGAGGCTTATTTTGATTTCCAATACGTGAAATATATTTGTAGCGACTTAAGAAATATTTCTGTCGATGAAAATACCAATTTATGCACCTAGATTCTAAAACCGTTTCACTGTTGCACAGAGCATTGGTAATTTTAAGCACAAGTAAAAAAAAAAAGCAGATCTGCACATTTTCATAGAAATGTTTGGAGTCTTTCGTGGGCGAACGTCTTGCACCTTGCTCCTCCAGGGCTCTCCAACCTACGGCCCGCGGGCCGGATCCGGCCCGCAAGCAGATTTTTTCCGGCCCGCGGAAAAAATCTGTTTTTTCAACCCCCCCCCCTTTTTTTTTCAAATATGTATATTTTTTTAATTAAATTAATCAGAACAGTGACGATCTCATAGAGGATACGTCAAATAATAAATAAAAATCTATTCAAACTTTAATGCAAAGCTTTTTAATTTTTTTTTTTACTTCTTTCGACGGTAATACCCATCTCTCTTTGTTGCCCTTTCCGAGAACAAAACTCTTTTCTCTGCTTCACATTCTCCCGTTAGTTCCCTAGTATTGGGCATTTTCTGTCCCCGGGGCAAACATGTGCGTTAGGGTGGAATTTAAAATCACAGAGAATTTAAAATCGCAGAAAAATTGGCTGATGTTCACTCTTAGGAGAGCAATGTAACCGGAGACAAAATTTTCAGTAAAGTAAGTGAGACCATTTCTGATCTCGGGCTTGATTTCACACGTCTGAGGTGTAACTACAGATGGAGGAAAAAATATGTCTGGCACAAAAATTGGAGTAGTTGGAAACATTTGTAATTCTGTGAAAACAGCTGAAGGAATTAAACCTATGGTTTTTCACTGTATTATCCATCAACAAGCGTCCAGGAAACACATGGATGTAGCTGAAGTAATAGATGTAGTTGTCAAAACAGTTAACTTTATTAGATCCAGTTCTCCTCAACATCGCCAATTCAAAAATTTTCTTGCTGAAATTGACAGCGTTTATCCAGATGTTCCTTACCATTGTGAAGTTCGCTGGTTAAGTGGAGGCAAAATATTGCAGCGATTTTTTGAACTTCGAGAAGCGATTGATATTTTTATGACTGAACGTCGGCATCCTGTCCCTGAACTTTCTGACAGTGTATTTGTCTGGAAATTGGCTTTTCTTGTTGATCTCACCACACATATTAATTTTTTGAATTTAAAGCCGCAAGGGGAAAACTCCTCAATTTGTGTGGCATGTCAAAGCTTTCAGACAAAAACTCATGCTTTTCGAGAAGCATTTAGGATCGATGAACTTTGATCACTTTGAAACGTGTAAAAACTTAGGTGCATTAAGTAATGCTTCCTTTCCCAAGGAATACGTTTTGGATATCATGTCTAACCTACGAGAAGAATTTAAGAGCCGTTTTGAAGACTTTGACCGTGCATCAGATGATATCCAGATTTTTCAAAACCCTTTTAACTGCTATATAGACGAAGTGCCTGCTGAAATCCAACTTGAAGTCAGCGAACTTACTACCATCGACTCACTCAAGACTGCTTTCCAGGAATGCCAAAAAGAAGGTAATCTACTTTCATTTTACAGTTCTCTCCCGGAAGAAGACTTTAAGAACATAAAAAATCACGCTCGAGTTATGTTTTCTCTTTTTGGGTCTACCTACAAGTGTGAGCAGACATTTTCAAAAATGAAGTATGTTAAATCTAAGTACAGATCCTCTTTATCAAATGAACATTTAAAATCAACTTTAATGATCGGAACTACAAAGTTTGACCCTAAATGGACTGACATTTCAAGAGGCAAACAAATGCAATCTTCTCATTCAAAATTGTCCTAAGCGTTGCACTTGCTCTGTCCTCATTTATTGTTAAGTTTTTTATCATATTTAAGTTTTTTATCATATAATACATAAAATTCATTTAATAAAATTGTAGTAAATTGCAAGGATTTAGGTTTTAGTCTCGTTTGGCTGCTTTTTTTTTCTTTTAACTCCTTTTGGAGACAAAAATACAGTTTGTGGGAAAAAATGACTTTTATTTCAGTTTTCTGAACTGCTTTCTAAATTTTACGAGTTTCCGTAATGTTATAAAAAAACCCATCTGAACTGAACTATTTTTGGACCGTTGGCCCGCCTCGCTTCCAAAAATTTTCAATTTGGCCCCCGAGTAAAAAAGGTTGGAGACCCCTGTCCTAGACGGTTTCCGAGGAAGGCATCTGTGAGAAATTTCGTCATCCCGCCACAAATTTGAGCCCCTTTGTCCTGATTTGGACTTCATAGCGTAGGAAGCAGTCTAGACCAGATCATAATTGGGATGCCTTGATATTGTCTTCATTGTGACTCTCTCAGAATACAACTTTATACAATTTCCTTCCTGCCACGGTACTCAAAAAATGAAGTGAAACCAAAAAGATGTTAGTGGATCTTTTTGAGCTTTGAGAAAAGCGCATGTTTTTTCTGAATTCCTTACCAGGGTTGCTAGTACATCTTGCCCCAAAACTTATGAGATTTCCTCCCACCATTTATTCTATAATTATTACCAAATTTTCATTCC
The DNA here is from genome assembly GCA_038373865.1 of Uloborus plumipes. Taxonomy (NCBI): domain Eukaryota; kingdom Metazoa; phylum Arthropoda; class Arachnida; order Araneae; family Uloboridae; genus Uloborus; species Uloborus plumipes. The sequence goes on from JAXGGA010005143.1 coordinate 32,511, forward strand.
GACACTTAACTCCTTTTTGCTTCGATAGTTGGGCAGACCTAATCTGGCTGCATTGTCAAAGATAGGCTGATAATAATCACACCATTACGATGCTCAGGTTAGAGTTTCCCTAACTATAGGTGCTTCTAATCTACATTTTCAAAAATGTTTCAAGTGGATTTGATCGATTTAACAACATCTTATTTTAAGCAAGGGTGGATCTGGAAATGTTTCAAGGCAGGGACGATTTATTTCATCACGCATGGCATCTTTTACTACACATCTGGGTTAACAAATGATGACCTCATATGTTTTGGACGCGAAACGTATCGTGAAGAGAGCCCCGAACCTCACTTCTGCTAGCATCAAAGACAGCATAAAAATGCCCTTTTTGAACTTCAATGTTGAAAATTTGCCAGTGGGGAGTCCCTCAAGGGAGGATCGATCGCCTCTCTCTTGTGTTCATCCCTGATTTTATGCGTATCTCTGGGTAGGAGCGCACCGATGGGAGGTCGCGGGAAGCCACGGTGACCTCCCAATAATTTCCGTATCCGGCACATTTTGCTGACGATTCGGCAATTCGAAGACAACATTGCAACATAGGGATAATTTGCTCTTTTTAGTTTTTAGAATTGTTTTTTAAAAGATGCCTGATGTTTTTTCTCACTAAATGTTATGCATGTACGACATGTGTGCATACTTGTATTTTATCATTCGATAAAACTGGAATCATTCATCAAATTGAGAATTTTCCCCCTCCCAAAAATTTTAGTTTGTGGCGCTCCTGCCTCTGGGCTGGCCACATTAAATTAATTTCATTGAACGTTTACGTTTCAGTGCTGACATTCATACACCATGTTTAAATCTTCTTCAGTCTTCTTATCCTTTTATCCTTCATTTCGATAGCATAGTTATGTCACAGATTCCTAAATTTCGTCACACTTGACTTGATGGCTGTATCACAAGTGCAGAAAAGGGTAATAGGCGAATGAAGCCCGCCATCAAAAAACGCATCCACAACGTTGGCTGAGCCTCGTAAAGGAAGTAATAATCATTTCGTTTACTACTGTGCGAATTTGCGCAGTGCCCTTCAAAACAAATTTGAATTTTATGAAGTAAGCCCTCGAGTGTGACTCTTCATATGAGACTAACTTCTTTTTCATTTAAATGAAACTAGTTTTGGTTGAATAAATCAGTCGTGTTTTTTGCGGCTGTTCTTCCAATTAAGAACTCTTGAGATTTTTTTTTTTTTTCTTCTTCTACGCAAATTAGGTTTTGGCACCGTCAGCTGATTACATTGACAGATTCTGGAACAAAGCCAGGTTCCCGCCTCGATGTGGCTCGGAGCGGATACCTAAAAACGTGCTCATACGTTCGATCACGGCCTTCTGCGAACACAAGGCTTATCTGATCAAAATAATCCCCCGCTCAGCAAATGAAAGAAAGCTGGCATCGGAAGAGTAAAATTCAATCAACGCCAGTTTTTTGAGTTTAATTTCATTGCCTAATGATCTGGGCGAAAGTACTAGGGATGCACCATTAATCGGCAGTTCCGATTAATCTGCCATAATCGGCCACTTTGCCGATTATTAATAATCAGCAACAACGTGCCGATTAATCGGCAGAAAAAATATTTTTTAACTGTTTTTAAAAAGTATACTTTCACTGTGAAACTATGATTGATAATTTTATGAAATCACAGTTGATATAAAGATTTAATAAATTAATTTTCTTATGTTGAATAAATGTGCACATAGACAGTGTTGCATCATTTTTCATGTGTCAATATTTTTCTTTTTAGCACAGTGCTTTTAGATAACCTCTAATTTTCACAAAGAATAAAAGTCTTGATTGAAATGGCTACTAATATTGAATTATTTCAATTAAATGCACTCCTTAATTCGAGTTCTCACCACAAACCTCCCCCCCCCTTTTTTTTTTAAATTTTTATGTCTAGTAACATGGGTAACAATGTGTTAATATAATATTATTGACAATAATATGGAAATTGGTTTTAAGAAATAGGATAAAATTTTGAAATTATTTTTGAGAAATTAGGAAAATGGGAAAATAAATAAATAGTATATATTTTCCCTCATAAATAGATTACAATTTCAAAAATCACAATTGTAAACGAAAAAAGCGGTGATGGTGAAATTGTTAGTATTAAAAAAATCATCTAGAGATAAATCAATCCAAGTGAAACACCAGCTTTGTGAAATAAATACAAGTCGACCAATAACAAAAACTATAACCAGACTGAGAACCGGCCATCACAGGGGCATGAAGATTGATGGAGAGGGCAGAAGGGTGTATAGAAACTAGAGATGGAACGAAGCTTCGGCCGGGCCGAAGCTTCGGCCAATTTGCCGAAGCTTCGGTTTGGCCGAAGCATGAGTTGTGATTCGGCCGCTTCGGCTGCTTCGGCCTGAAATTTATGCAGCGAATGAAAAACAAGTAAAAAAGAATGCATGACAGGGTAAGTGCTCCAGTAGTCGGAGTCTCCAGTAGTCGGCCACAATGACATAACACTCCTTATAAATAGTACATTTTTAATTCAAAATCAGATATGACGCATTCACATTCATATACTTATCCTCAATCATCAACCATTGGCAGCTTTTTCTTGAATTAGCAATGAGTCATTTCATTTTGAATGGTGTGCCCGTCATCCAAGATTGCGATTCTGCTTATTTTTCAGGTAAGATGATTCTGTGGCCGACTACTGGAGCATTTACTAGTGTTGACAACAGCTTGGATTTTAACACATTTTTTTTTTAATTTCTGAAACAAGTAGATGATTCACTATCAGAATGGTTCATCCTAAAGTTTTACCTTGTTTTTGTTACTGTATTTATAGCTGAAAGTTCTACGTTAGCCAAAATCAACAAAAGATCTCTTAAATGGCCGACTACTGGTGATTTTACCCTACTATTTTTTCGAATTCACCAAAAACTGAAGCATTTTGCATTAAGAATATTAAGATAAATATATAACACAACGTAAATAGTAGTAGACTGGGTAGTTCTATTGTATAATACATGATCATATCAGTTGTTTTATTATAAAACATCAACTGAACTGCAGACTACTAATTTGCAATACAAAAATAGTATTGTCGTCTTTTCTTGTACTAAAGGTACAAAAAAAAAAAAAAAAAAAAAAAAGAAAACTTTTAATTAGTGAAATTAGTTTATGAATGACTCAGTAAGCTGAAAATGTTCTGTAATACTAAGAACATTAAAAAAAAATAAATAAAAATAAAAATAAAAATAAACTATAATGAAATCAATTTAAGAATGCCACAGTAAGTTGAAAATACTGTGTAACGCTAAGAATATTAAAACACATGGAGAAAAGTATAAAACTCTGCGGAATTTATTATGCATTTTATCCAAAAACTTCAATATGTGCGCCAGCCGAAGCTTCGGCCGAAGCATCGGCCATTAGTTGGCCGAAGCTTCGGTATTCGGCGCTTCGGCCAAATGCCGCTTCGTTCCATCTCTAATAGAAACTGTTGCAATTGCCCAGATACACAGCTTACACCTTGTCATATCTTTGAGTGTCCAGCAATAAGTGCGAACCTGAGAGAAATTGGTGTATTGCCGTCACTTGTAGACCTTTATGACGATCACATCCAACAAATCGCAAAAGCAGTTATAAGGATCCATGGAGTTATTTAGTTCGGCTAAGTCATAGACACGACAAAAAAAAAACAAAAAAAAAAAAACATCCTGATCATTAATCGGCTTGGCCGATTAATCGACCGATTCGGTAATCGGCCAATTTGCTTATCGGTGCATCCCTCGAAAGTACTTTCACTCTTTTGTTCAAGATATGTAATCTTGCTCAAAATCTGAAAAATCCAGTAACTGTTGGGAGGCGGTTTGTGAAATTGTGACTGTTTGGAGCAAGTCACACTGGGGATAACAAGAAGTGTAACATCACGTCTTTTTTGTTTGGATGTGTTTATGAAAAGTAGCCTGCAGTAGCGTAGCTATGGGGTCCAGCGCCAGTGGCAAACTTAAGAAATTGCGCCCCCCCCCTCCTAGGATCGGCCTGATGGGAGGTCATTGTGACCTCCCAAAATTTTCTTGCTCCAAACATTTTGGTTTATTTATTCGCAAACTTTGCAGACACTATTGCAACTTTGATATTATTTTAATGGCTCTACATCAGGTTTTATGGGGGTTAAAACGAAATAATGTGCCCAAGCCCTGTGAATGAACACCCTCAGCAGATGACTAATGCAGCATTTTTAGACCATTTTCTTTCTGTAAATATGTAGAAGTTACTTCTATCGATTGACCTAAGAAAGATGCTTTAAAACTCTTTTTTCAAAAATATTATGAGGTGTTCATTGACTGGAGGTGTTCATTCTCTGAATAGACTCCAGGCAGGGGTGCCCATCCCCCTCAAGCTCAATGGCGCAAATTCCCCCCCCCCCCTCAATTTTTTTCACTACCCTATTGGGCTTTTTATTTTTATCCCTCTTTTTTATTTTATTTATTTTTTTTAATATTATTTATTTATTTTTTTAATATTATTTATTTATTTTTTTTTAAATTATAACTATTATTTTTTATAAATTATTCTTTTTTTGAAGTACTAATTATGCGCAGAATATAATCGCTTTTTTTCCTTTCCAGACATTCAATGAACACACATGAAAAATAAATAAATAAATAAATGATAATAAAGAAATAATTTAAATTAAAAAAAGGAATTAATGAATAATTTTCATTGAAAAAAATCAGTTAATAGTTTAATTTAAAAAATAAATTAATAAATAATTTAAATAAATAAATTAATTAGTTTTAAAAAATCCCCCCCAAAAATTTTGATGGCGCAACTTGCGCCATAATCCCCCCCTGTGGGCACCCCTGATTCCAGGCCTCATATAACTAAATTCTATCCTGCCAAATAGATTCAAGCTAACATTAGAGTATATCCAACCAAAATCATTAGCTCTTGCTTAGGGGCGGTTACTCACTGCTTTATCCCATTAATGCTTAGCGTCCATTTTTAGGGACGGTTCAAAAAAGGGCCTGAATTTCCCCAAAATGAACATTTCAACCAAATAATAGTGTTCAATGAGTACCTTGGTGCTGTTTCAATTCTTTATTAACAGATTGCTGCATTGTAAAGTGTGTTCTGTAGCAGTTTTAATATGATCTTTATCAAAAATGACATCGTTCACAATCTCAAGAAAAAAAGCTAAGTTTTCAAAGTGATTCCCAGCTTCCCAGTTTATGTTAATGGCTGATTTTATTTCTTTTTTTAAATGTCTTTTTAAATATTATATCGTAGGCAGAAACAAATTTTAATAAAAAGAGTATGTACCCTCTGGGGTCTATTGTAACTTTCAAGGGACGATTTTTCTTTCCTTAATAAATTATTTTTTTTACATTATATTTTTTATTATTTTTCCTGTCTATTAAACACTGTTTGTAACCAGTATACAAAATTTCTTTGGAAAAAAAAATGTCAGGCATTAATGGGTTAAAATTGCACATTCTGCATAGTTTGTGTTGTAGCGTGGGGGCGCAGTTTGCGCTGCTCTGGACAGTCTGTCAAATTTAAACTATACTAGCAAAAATACCCGGCGTTGCCTGGGTCAGTAATATTGAGAAGCAATTTATATACTCACCGTTGTTTTTTTTTTTTCCCTGAACTGAAAGAACTCAAAACACACCGCTTTGACAATTTTTAAAATGTCGCCAAATTTTTGCGTAATTGTTTTGGGATACCTAGGATAATTTTGCTCCCCTCCTTACTTTATGAATATACATTAAGTATTATTATGTCACTAATTTTTGTCACAGAGAAATGGAAATCAAATGTTGAGATACTATTGCTGACCATAAATCACTTTCTATGGGTACTTACAAATGGGCAGTTTCTTGATGTCCGATTGAACTGGAATTTTGCCAAATTTGCTGCAAGATTTCAATAACTGAGATTCTCCTCGATTTTTTCAACTGACGCCAGTTTTTGTGCTAAAGACTACGTAATAATACTTTACTTTTTACACGACATAACCAAAATAAAACTATCCAACTTTTCAAATGTGGGAGTATTATATCGATGATTGAGATTTTGCCGCCAGTCGATAAATATCAGATAATAATTGTTTTATTTTGGTTATGTCGTGTAAAAAGTAAAGTATTATTACGTAGTCTTTGGCACAAAAACTGGCGTCAGTTGAAAAAATCGAGGAGAATCTCAGTTATTGAAATCTTGCAGCAAATTTGGCAAAATTCCAGTTCAATCGGATACTAAGAAACTGCCCTATTGTAAGTACCCAAAGAAAGTGACCAATCAACGCAAAAATATTTAAGAAATACCGTTAAGTTGTATTTAAAGCTCCATCAAATTGGAAAATAATGAACCTAATCCAGTTGCCAATCTTTTCAAGCGATTACGTTACCGATACTCTAAAACACATATTTACAAAACCCGAGAAAATAATTGATGCAGTGAACAATCTACTAATAAAGGAGTACAATTTATTCTACAAAATAATATTTGCACGTTTCAAAGCACAATAAAAAACGCATTGTCTTAATGATAAATATTCTACTTACAACTAAGACTACAAAATGTTTTAAAATACAAATCATAGTAAAAGCTCGTTTGCCTGCTGGCGCGCATTCGTTTCCAATGTCTATGTAAAAGATTTTATATTAACCATGAAGCTGGTAAAAAATTACTTTTTGATTTGACTTGAGAAAAGCCTTGAACATTTAATGCGAAAAGCGGGAATGATACACGCAATTCTACCTAGAGCCGCTATATAGACAGGCCGGCGCATCAAGATTAAGTTTCACCACTTTGGATCCAATTCCTTAACTTTTACTTTCAAATTTTCATTGTTGCGGAGTAGGGTTACCAGAAAAAGGTTTTGGCACATTGCTAAGCTTTGCCAAATCCACGTGCCGCTAATAATTGCTCACAGTGAAAAATTACCAAAACGCGATTACTGGCCAGAAAAGACAACCACTCAAACACACAAACACGCGCTGGATCCAAAGTGGTGAAACTTAATCTTGATGCGCCGGCTCGTATATATAGGGGCCTTAATTCTACCTATATCGACAGGGAGTTGAGATGATGCACTAAATATTGAATTAGTTTGCTAGAAGCCTTCGCGGATTTATGCGAAAAATGTACCTTAAATTGGAATGAAAAAGCGCTACCAATCGAACTTTTTCGAATATCGTTATAAATTATAGCCTATATGTTATTCTGATGCATAAGCTACATTATGGTAAAAGTTTCATTAAAATCCGTTCAGTAGTTTTTGCGTGAAAGAGGAACAAACATCCATCCATCCATCCATCCAAACATCCAAACTTTCGCATTTATAATAGTACTAGCCGGGTACCCGGCCCTGCCCGGGTTTCTGCTGAGTATAGTGTTTTAGTGACACTCTTTCATGAATTTTTCAACATTAAAGTGCATATCTATATACATAATGGCTGCTTCTGTAAGCAACGGTAATTTTTTCTGTCTGGACAAACTAAAAAAACTGTATTACACACCGCAAATACAAATGCAAGCTACAAATAATGTTTAGGTAAATCGGAAATGTTATAAGCTTGGTACAGGGTGCGGCGGAGAAACTTGCAGATTTGAAAAGTCAACTAAGGGAAAAGTACTTCATGTATCAGTTTACTACTTTTTATAAGATATGGTACCCATTCTGAATTTTTATATTAGTTAGATTTAAAAACTACATCGGGAAGCATGGCGGCCCCTGTTAATGATGCACTCATCTACCCTAGATTTGAAGTTTTGTTGAACTCTTTCGAGCATATCGACTGGGATGTTGGTGATAGTAAGCCGCATATTGTTCTTCAGGCGTTGCAGGGTCCGGGGCTTGTCGTTGTAAACGATCGATTTGAGATACCCCCATAAAAATAGTCACGGCGCGTTAAATCACTTAACTGGTGAACCACATCAAGTTTGTAGGGATGAAACTGGAGTTCGTCGTGAAGAATTCGTCTCAGTGTCCAATCAAAAATACCCAAAGCAGCAGCGTGTTTACGGGCCGAACGCCTGGGAGAGCGCAAAAAAGACTTCCTCACTTTTTCGACGTTTTCTAGGATTCTGGGAATCCGTTGACCTCCTGGGCCTCTTTTTGCCACACCCCAACTTTCCCTGAATGTTTTCACCCACAAAACAGTCGATTCCCAGCCAGGAATGGGAACAACGGGCTGAATTTTGAACCGAGTTCGGAAGGCACGTTGAGTGGCGACCACCGACAGATTATTTGAAAAGTAAGATTCGGCGGCGAACGCTCATTGTTCCTTCGTCCAACGCATGGCGACAACTAAACTATAAGATAACAAAACTTCAGGACCTTCTCTTTAAAATGAGACTCTTCCCACTCCTTTCTGACCACTCCTTGCTAATTAGCATCCAATTAAAATCAGCAATTTTCTTTGTCGCACCCTGTAAAATCAATCGCACTGGAGTCAAGTATTTCCAAACATTACACGTAAAATAAGTCCCATCATTAGTTTATATCCTTGTGACTACACTGTTGAAAACATCTTATGTACCTAGCTTAGAAATTATTTGACTATAAACATTTTCTGTTCTCTAACTGTTGCCAAAATCAATTCCCTTTTTATTTACCACGTTAGCGATTATTGGCACAGATGAATATAAAAATCCTAAGAAAGCAATAAATTTCCTACTTACTCCAGCGAAGCCTAGGTTCAAAATTTTCACCATGATTACTATTAATATTGTTGTTGCATGGCAACCAAATTTTTGCAACAATGCACTGAAAATTTAATCATTTAATGGGGAAATTAAATGAAATTTACTATTTTCCATAATAACTTTTTTTAACTAAGCTTTTTAGAAATAAATTGTAGCTTATCCTGCTCTCTGTTACTGTAGCTATCTAACGGTGCAAAAATGGTTAAAATCGGTCCAGTAGTTTGGAAGATTACCCCGGACATACGGTTTCAGAAGTAGTCTTTTATGTATATAGATTAAGATTACATGTTGATGTATTATAAGTTTATGTAATCTTAGAGAGAGAGAGAGAGAGATAGAGAGAGAGAGAGATAGAGAGAGAGAGAGAGCGGATATTCAATAGTTTTGAAAATCAGAGTTAAATGAGTAAAAGTGTCACGAAATATAGTTTAAAAGCGTATTTTTTAGTTTTTACTTCCTTTTACGTCGTAAAGGAAGTATTGTGATCGCGAAAGAAAAATCATTCAAATTTGAGTCTAAATTTTGATTTTGCTCACCCCCGAATGAATGTTCAGTAGTTTTTTCGACCTGTCAGCACGTGCATATGTACCTACCAACATATAAGCCGCCGAAAAATCCTTTTCAACCACCCCCGAGTTAATTACGACGAGTTTTCTCGTGACGTCTGTATGTACGTATGTGCGTATGTATGTGGGTCGCATAACTCAAAAACTATATGCCGTGGAAGCTTCTAGCTTTATGTAGGCTCTGAGGATGGTCTAATTGTGCACCTCCCCTTGTGGTTGCATTTGAATGTTCCCAAGGGGGTGTTTTACCCCTTTTTTGGGGTAAATCAGTGATTTCAATGCAGATAAAAGTGATATGAATTGGCGCGACCACTTGGCGACATGTCGCCAAGCTTTTGGTCGCCAAGTGTTTGACGCCAAGTTGGCGACACATCGCCAAGTTGGAGACAAATTTGGCGAAAAAATTATTTTTTGAATTTGGGTTCAACTTGGCGCTATTGGCGATATTTTGCGAAAAATTCACTGAATGATATTAAAATCAGCAAGATTTAGAAAATTAACCATTGTAAAATATTTTTTGCATTGCTTCGTGGCAGATTAGGGGAGTAAATATTTGAATTGTTACCTTGCTCACTCTAAGCACTTTTTTAAACTAAGTGAAACTACTAAGAAATTTACACGTAAAAGGAAGTAGTGTGGGGGTCCATACCAGATTTTTTTAAACTATAATTCAAATTATTTATATTTAAACAAGCATTGAGTTTTAGATTCCTATTACGTATGCACAGTCCAGTCCGAAGTCCCAAGGGATCGGCTAAACGCTTCGAGTTATTAGTTCAAGTGATAGAAAGCTCCCACAGCCTTCTCAAGAATTCGAGACCCAATGAACATTTCGAGATAGAGCAATATTCGAGAATAAAGGCTTCGAGTTATAGAGACTCGACTGTATATTCTACTGTAATCTAAAAAAGTGCTTTGAGGCTGTTTACAGCTGACGTCAGAGTTTTCTTAAATACTTTTTATCAAAGTGTCGCACTTCCCTTTACACTCTCCCTTCCTCTGTCACATGTCACACCATATTATATAAGATTGTTACATAAAATTGTTTCTATTTCAACTTTCAACCACAATGTGTGATGTCACACTTCTTTTTAGATCCCTTCCCTTGTCACAATTTCACGAACTCGCTCTTCCTCATCTAAGCGTGGACGTCATTTGTAAACAACCCCCAAGTAGAACACCCCTTTCTCCACACACAATTTATTCCGAGTCTCCTTTGAAGTTAAGAATTCAACTCAGTGGTAATGCGAAAATATTTATTTATTTTTACGCCAATTTCCATTTGAATAAATATCCAGTTTATGACTTCCATTCAAATCGATTTCAAAGCCAGTTTTCATTCTTTAATAACTGGTGAGCAATCTGAAAAATATTTCGCTAATGGTTTTCTCGAAATTAAAAATCGGCTGCGCACTTCCCAGTCGAGAACCGGTGGCGTGTTTGTTTTCGGGAACATCGGGGCCTTTCATTCCTCGCTGGAATTTCGAATTTGACCTTTAACGACTCGAAAGGTGATCGTAACATTTACGACTCTGACATTTTCACTTCTTATTAGTGAAGCGTGCGATGGGATTTTTCTGGAGAGACGAAAACTTCTGCTCGAAAGACAGTAAAATGGTTGCCAGGAGATTGTCAATTTTATGGCGTTCTTTTTTCTTTTTTTTTTATTGTTATTTCTTCGAGAATTGAGAGAAATTGTCTATCGGAGATCGATGGAGATCCATTCCATTACAATTGTTTTGGGAGCTTTGAACTTTGAACTTGAACCATGTTTACTGACTTTGAGGCACTTCATACTATTTATTTAGCACATTTGACTTCGAAAAGAAACTAAAAGGATCAATGCTGCCCCGTGCTGTCTGGGTACTTATATCAAATTTTTGTTTTCATCCTAGAGATTAGCTTGTATTATTCACAACACAGTTACTATTCGCTAACTCTGAAGGAGCTTTTTGGAAGCTAGTCTTGAATCTTGTTTCAAGTTGTTTCAACCTTTCCTCATCCCCTTTGCCGGCCACCTTGTCCAGTGATTAGAGAAGTCTGACTCGGATGGGGAGGTCCCGGGTTCGAATCCCGGCTTGGGCATGAACGAGAAAGACATCACACAAAGATAGGGCAGGAGGTAGAACGTGCGTTCTACCTCCTGCCCTATCTTTGTGTGAATGTGTAGTTGTGCTGTGAATAGTTGCCTACCCTATAAATGGATCCCTATGCCATGTGTGTTCTGTCACCCCGAACTGCCAGCCTATACGACACTGCTAGGTTTCTTGATAGAAACATCGTGACGTCAGCGTGACGTTAGCCTATGAAAAACGAGCTAGATGAAACGTCACAGCCTACTTGGCGAATTAGAGGAGATCGCTGACTGCTTGTGAGCTCTTATTGGCTCCGCCCGTAGTGACGTCAGTGTCAAGTTAAGTTGCTGTCTAGTATAGCTGACACAAGACAACAACAACATTCCATACATTGTAGTATTGTTTGCAATGTAATGAATGATAGAAATCTCTTAATGCTACAGAACAAAATGAGAAGCTTTTTCAAATTTTATTGCACTACCGTAAACAGGGGTTACTTGGACCCCAGGGGGTTACTCGAGCCCAACAGTAAAATGATAAAATCAGGGTTTGGTACTAGCGTTAGAGACTGCAGAGTGCTTCTACCAAGCATATAAACGAGGAACTACGTGCAAGTCTTCAACTAATAAGTACCAAACCCAGATTTTATCATTTTCTGTAATGGGCTCAAGTAACCCGCTAGGGTCCAAGTAACCCTTGTTTACGGTACTTTTTTAAAAATAATTAATATTATATCCCATTCCTTTCGGTGCTCTGGGCCACCCCGAGTTTTCGGGCAACAAGATACTATTTAAATACGTCATTTAAATGGTTTCATAATTGTGATTTCTTAATTTTAGATAGCTGTATAATATTTTAGAACAAATATTTTTTAGCCCCTCTATAAGCGTATTTCTCCCATTGAAAATGAGAAATACGCCTCAAAGCATATTATTTGCCAGCCAGAATGTGCCAAGCGTATTTTCATGCTTTACATTTTAAATAAACATTTAACATCGTGGAAAATGTAGATTGAAAGTAATTGGGAAAATGACATATTTGAATGTTATTTGTGTGTTTTAAACTAATAAAATGCCAAGTATATTTTAAAGGTTCAAAAAATGTGCATCTCTTTCTTTCCCTGTCAGCTTCAATTTCTTCCCGAGGAAGTTTGTTTAAATGAAAAATGATCATATAAGCTTTGTGCTGAACTATATTTAAAGTTAAAAATCAACGTAAATAAAGCACAAATTAGGTAGAAAGTACAGCATATAGCTATTTCAAGGCTACAATGAAGCCCCTTCCTCAGTGCAAAAAGCTCAGCAAACAACATGAAAGCTGTGGGAGAACTATGCTCGAACCACGTGGACCCCGGTATTTATACCAAATGGGTCAGTGCGCATGACATCACGACAGGAGACAACACCGACCAATCAGCGAGCAGCAGTTTAGTTTAAAATTTATTGTATGGTCATCGTGATGGGGGTTCTTTATTTTTTTTGTCTGTTTCATTCCTTTAAAATAAGTTTCACTCTTTAAAAACTATCAAAACCTATTTTCAAGCTTTGAAAAAAAAAAAAAAAAAAAAAAAATCAGATACTTGTCTACTTTATGAGTTTTTTAAGTTTCCAATCGCTGCAATAGCATTATTCAAGCATGGGTGGCCAGTGAAAAATAGAGAAACGGGGCTCAAAGTTACCTTGAATGAGTATTAATTAACATTCTTGAAAGACTCGATCTGCTTTAAGGAAGAACACGAATATTTGTGGTTGTGCGAATAAAATTCCTCGTTTTCCGCTATCTGCGGTGAGACTGGTGACTCATAAATTTAACCCCTTCATTCTTTGGAAGTTGTTACCAAGCGCGTGAAGAAAGGCTTAGAGTTGTATTTAAAATTCACTGAAAAAGATTGATTCCAGTTCTATATAATTTGGAAATTGTAAGCAAATTTCATTGTGCACGACAAAATTCGTTCTTTCAATTGGTATAAATATTTTAGTTATGCGAGTTAGTTTTCCCTATCAAAATTGCGAATGAATACTGTTCCAGTTTGTGACTTATATCCCCGGTAATTAACGCTTACAGACACGCGACCCCTAGCTAAGAACACTCGCGATCAAGTCCCCCCCCCCCTTTTTCTCTGAAGAAAAAAAAATCATTTAGGAGCTTTCTGCCGCAGATACACATGTCAAACTTAATAATCACCTATCTTTTCGCTCTGGTGGTTGAAAATAGAGAAATAGACGCCCAAAGTTACCCTGAATAACGGAAATCGGCTTTCTTGAGCGACTGCATTTGCTTTAAGGAATAACATGAATACTTGTGGTTGTGCGAATAAAAAATTGCCTTGTTTTGCACTGAGAGAGCGGAGCCTTATAAATTTGTATTTTTCCACGTGTCGCCGCTAACTGTAATTGAACCAGGTGTGGCCAAGGATGGATATTGTTCACCCCAGGGCCGTATGGTATATGTATTCGCCTATTACGCATTCATGAGGCTATTCCGAATCCCGAAGTTGTCGGTCCTTCAAAAAAATTGGGGTTGCAGAAAGGGACACGGTACACACGCGATTGAGCTAGTCAGTTTGGTTAAGTTGTACCTACAATTTCTGCATTCTTAACTACCGGGCTCAGTTTAGGGGCCCCCCGATGAGAAGTCGGGGCAATTCGACCTCTTGAAAATTTCCATATGCAAATTTTGTCTGATGATTGGTCAAATTCGTTGAATCGTTTATTTCGAAAAGGTAACATCTCTATTTTGATCTCCTCTGTCTCTTTAGAAAATTAAACAGCGCACGGTTATATTTTTGAATGTCATAATCAATGGTTATTTGGTAAATTATTGCAGTAATTGTGTACTTAACTAAAGGCATTTTTTCATTGATTATGACATTCAAAAATATAACCGTGCGCTGTTTAATTTTCTAAAGAGACAGAGGAGATCAAAATAGAGATGTTACCTTTTCGAAATAAACGATTCAATTGCAATATTGTATTTTCTAAAGACCGGAAGGTTACTTTTCATCAGATGTGCGTAAACGTGCCATACCTGTATTTTATCATTCGGCAAAATTTGGAGTTACATTGAGAATTTCTAACCGACCAAAAATTTCCTGATTATAGATACTGCTTTTTGAGTCGTTACAGGCGGCATTTAGTACACTTAACTTCAAATGAACTATTGCTAGAACCTTTTTTTCAGATGGCAACTGCAAAAATAGTTTTTTATCAATTAGGACACAAAAGTTCATCAATTGCAATCACAGGAGAAGGAAAAAACAATTCAAATTTTTTAAAAAGTTATAACATAACCAGTGGCGTACATTAATTAGCACCCCCGCCGCTTACGAGGCTTGAGAGCGTACAATCCAGAAAAAAAGCGCAATGAGTTATTCGGGGATTTTTGTTAAAATCGTTTAATAGGGGGCTGGGGGGCGCATGTATGTCTACTGGTTACAGCCCTCGTATGCATGCTTGTATTTTAGCATTCGGTAGAATTAGGATTTTATTCGGCAAATTGAAAATGTTCCCTCTGCTAAAAACATTTCCAGTGCCCTGGGGTTTTCTCCAGGAACGTCATTTCGAATTTTTCCAGGGGGGGGGGGGGCAAAGGGTGCACACACAATGTTTCATTTTCCAAAAAGTGGCAAAAACCACGCCCACTTGTATGCCAATACATTGATTTAAGGGGGGGGGGAATTGATCCCCCTACCCCCCCTAAATGACGTGCCTGGGTTTCTCTCTCAGATTAAATTTATGCTTCAGGAAAATAACACTGAACTACTCATGCATTGCAGAAAATTGATACCCCTGTTTCTATGCTAGTAGGAGAGTTTCACTTTCGGTCCGCTGACATTCAAAACTATTATTAAACTTAAATCTATATTGTGAGGAAAGGAAACGGATGAGGAAGTGCGTAATTATGGAATTATGAGTTTGTTTCTTGTGATTCTCTACGAGCGTGATCCCGAGAAAATATTTTTACACATTGAAAATATTAGAAAACCCCGGTATAGTCGAACCTCGTTAGTTCGAGCTCTCCTAAAACGAATGACTGCTAAAACGAACTACATATGCAACCCCCCTTCTTTTCGTTGTTTATTTTAATGATCTCCGAATAGAACGCACTGCAGTCAAGAAAGACGAATATATTTGAAATTTCTCTTTAAATTCGTTTTAACCAGGTTCGACTGTATTTTTATCATCATCTTCTTAGAACTTTTTTACATTCAAAGTTCAATTTCGACACACATAATTTGATGTAGAAATTCAATTTTTTTAATTGCAAAATTAAAACTTCAAAAATTGAGGTCTTCGAAATTTTCCCGTAGCTTTCTGTTTTCAAGACGAGGAACTCAGCTCGAACTATTAAATTAAATTTCAGCTGATAATTTAAGCAAAGTTATTGATTTGAGCAAATAGAATGTATGTGGTGGGGTAGGGGGAGTCCGGTGCATTGACTTCATAGCCAATGGATGAAAGAAGCCGCGACATACCAGTTTAAAAATACTTACACGGAAAATTATTTGATTAGGGAAAAGATGATGTCTGAAATGTGCAGAATATTTTGGGCGGTATTTAATGATATGTTTACATTTAACGGCCTGGGTGTTCATTAAATACCAATTTTATTTCATGGTGGTACAAACTTCTTTTATATTCTACTGTAATCTAGAAAAGTGCTTTGAGGCTGTCTACAGCTGACGTCAGAGTTTTCTTAAATACTTTTTATCAAAGTGTCGCACTTCCTCTGTCACATGTCACACCATATTATATAAGATTGTTACATAAAATTGTTTCTATTTCAACTTTCAACCACAATGTGTGATGTCACACTTCTTTTTAGATCCCTTCCACCCCCTTGTCACAATTTCACGAACTCCCTCTTCCTCATCTAAGCGTGGACGTCATTTGCAAGTCACTTTTTATAATTGCCTCGAACACCAGTTATTAAAAGTGCTGCTAATAGATTCAGATTTTGAATTGTTGGAAGTTGAGGGTGTAATAGATTCGCCAAGATTTAATAGAATCGCCTTTTCTTGATATTTAATTACTCTGGGAATAATGGCTGGCTGTTGTCTTTTGCTTAACAATTTCTAGAAAATAAAATCAGCGAACTGTTTTCATTATTGCAATCGTAACTTTACTTCACTTATTGTTTGAACATTCACATTTAATATTTGAATTTTATTTCTTTTTGAACTGTTGTTTTGTTTGGTAAGTTGGTTTTGTATTTTGAGTTGAGTGCACGGTTAAGTTTCTGTTGTTCCAAAAAGTTCATGCATTCATCTGCAGGCTTATATTAAACTCGTTTTCCTTCTTTCTTTTCCCAAATTGACTAAACATTTACATAATACTTCTCCCTGCACCTAAAATTACGAACATAAAAGCATATTTTTATCCTATCTTTTTTGAAAATCGCTTACTTTATTTGAAATTTATAAATCTCCTGTTGTCGAAGTCTTAAACTACAGTGTCGGAACGTGCAGTTTCCTGAACGTCTTCGTTAAAAAAAAATGTATATTTAAACATAAATTAATGCCTGTTTCAGGCATCAGCACTTCACAAGAACCACTTTTGGGCTCACCAGGCAATTTGCATTCAAAATCAGGGTTGCGAAGTTGGAGGGAAAATGAATAATCCCGACTCTTTTACGCCAAAATGAGTCTGACTCCGATTGCGACTCTTGGAATCTTGAAATATCTGACCTCTTTACTCCAAAATCCGACTCCAAGTCCACAACTCCGGATCTCAGTATAAAATAACAGTTTATCAGGTCGAAATACCTCGATAATCAAAACGATAAAAGCTCCATCAAAGGATTATGGTCCTCCACACCAAATACACACGCCTCCGTTTCTTCACCTGCCTGTGTTTTAGGTTTTCGAAACTCTTAAACAAGGCTAAAAACAAGCTGAGGCGTCTTCAGTCATCGCTGCAACAAATCAGGCTAATGCCTTGTATATCTCCAGTGAAGGCAAAATCCTTCTGTAACCAAAAAGTTTTACAACGCGTCGTTCAAGGCTTATTATACACAGCTCCTGTCTTCGTCGAGTTGGAAAAAAACATTTCTATCAGAACGTGTTGGAAGCATGCAGCGGATGTTTTCATGCTCTGGGAGGGATTACAAGTCATTGTGGAAATGATGTCTTGGTTGCGAAATGCGGTGTAACACGGGATGGTTACGTCAAAAAGAGGCGCATATTTTCAAGGATTCGTTTGATTTGTAATGCGGTTGTAATGTTGCCGAAAAAGAATGTTTCTACATCAATATAAGAGAGTGGCAGTGGTTGTAGTTGGGGGTTGGGGTTGAGGGGTGCTCTACGCCTCAAATTATTACGTGATTAAGTGTAAAAAATAATGCAAATATAATTTAAGTTGATTTCAAATTTTAAAGATCCATCTTGTTCACTAACGGTGGCAGGGGCATGTTAAATATGGGTTGAGGTTACCAAGTCCTCCAAGTGAACCAATACCTCTAGGGGTGCTGGACCAGGGATTGCTCGGTTCCTGGTTTGAATTAAAAAAAATATATATATTTATTAGCTGTCCCTTCAGGGTCTCTTCCAATCAATTAAACCACGTTTCGGGGTACTGGGAACCCTGGAGTGAATGAACGAATGATAAAGATGTTAAAAATAGAGAGACGGGCAATCTAAATTTCTCTGCATGACGACTATACTTATGACATGACGATTACAAATACAAAAGTAAATGAATTAAAGAAAAAGAAGCAAAAGAAGAAATTTATCCTCAAAAAAAGTTTCGTGCAAAACATCGTCTGGCAAACAGGAAGAATTAGAAACAGGTGTGCTTCTCGAAGGGAGATGACCTCTACCACTTGTTAGACATCAGTTCTGAGTACTCGTTACAAATTTAGAAAGCAGTTTTAAGGTAGTAACAAGTCCGTTTTTCAGTCCCTATTTGTTTTATCTGGGTAATCAAGTTACTTTTCTCACGGCCGTCATCCTTCTTAAAACGAAGATTTTGCACGTCATCTGCATGTAGTAACGAGTCTGATATTCTGCGGTTGCTGCGTAAACTGAGTTCGTCTGTTCGATAATAGGGAAAAAAATGTATAAGAAGCAGAAGTAAAAAATAAATAAATATTTTGTTTTGCAGAAGAGACATCATCAATGATTTTGACGTAAAAATTCTAAAGGGCTTGTTTTTTTGTTATTTTACGCTTTTCAAGTGTCGCTTTTTTGACTGAATGTCTGGAAAAAGTTTTTTAAACGCCAGTGACACAAGTTTAGCATCTAAAAAAAAAAAAAAAAAGAATTTTGACGTCTTGAATCCATATTATGTTTTTCCCAATAACAATTTCGCAACACGTGAGTGCCCAGGTAGCACAAAAAACGTTTTTAATCCGTTGTCACAACGTTAATAACCATTTTACAACCTTTTAAAAACGAAGTGTGCTGCTCGGGTGTGTGCTCCTGCGCCACCGGGTCCTGCATGGTTGTGCAACGGCGCTGTTGCAGACTGCACCACCACGTGTTGCATGGGCCGGAGGAATTTCGTGGAGAATGGAGTACCGGGTCGCGAGACGTTGGCAGACTGTCAATCTGAAAGAGGGACTACGTGACGGTTGAGGTCCAAAACAAAAATATACAGCAGTTTCTCATTGCTCAAAAAAGGGCTAAATATAGGGGGCCAGGCCCGTCATTGGGGGGGGGGGCAGAAGAGGACAGTCCCCCCCCTCCCCCCAGCCTTACGAAACCTAGGTATTTCCGCAGAAGTGGTTTTTGTTGTTTTCCGGTACAATATTCATTGAGTCAGCAACAACACCTTGACTCGTCCCCCCTCTGAAAAATGTTGAAATGGCGGGCCTGATAGGAGTGCATTGATGATATGTTGGAAGTACCGCTATCGTAAACTTAAGTTTTCCTAGTTGTTTATTCTACTACTGTATGTCTACCCCGGTATTATACTGACCAAAGTTACACGGAAATTACTTATTTGACGAGACCTTATAGGCTACCATGCATTATTTTGTCATTTTAAGTTAATTTAAAATAAAACAAGTCATTACACAAGATTAAAAGATTCATCAGTGTGTAAAATAATCCGCAAATAAATGAAGCAAGCGATTCAAAGACATTAATATTTAAAACGATCTGCAAAATACACCTACCAAGCCATTAAGTGACATTAAAAGTTCCATTCAAGCAAAATCCTTTCTAAAAATAATGAAACAAGTAATTATGTATGTATGAGATTATGTATTCCGGCAGGCTACCAATTAATTTTATAACTGCATTCATTTTTTATTGCTCTTTCTAACAGAAATTCAATTTTTGTTTATTTTTCATGATGCATTATTGTAAGGTAGAGCAATTGTCTTTTCCTACTTTTTACTTTCTTCCACATTTAATAGTACATAGAAGAAAGTGTTGGATTCGTAAAAACTTTCGAATCTCGAGTTTGGACTGATTTTCACGTTTTGAGGTGCACCGAGTCCATTTTGAC
Source organism: Uloborus plumipes (assembly GCA_038373865.1). Classification (NCBI taxonomy): domain Eukaryota; kingdom Metazoa; phylum Arthropoda; class Arachnida; order Araneae; family Uloboridae; genus Uloborus; species Uloborus plumipes. The sequence continues at coordinate 52,314 of JAXGGA010005143.1, forward strand.
CATTTTTGGAAAATGTCTGTGTGTCTGTATGTGTGTGACCAGTTTTTTGTTGTCGCTCTAGAGCAAAAACTGCTGCATGTTTTTAAAATTGAATCTGCAAAAAGAAGGGGAGGAGGGCGGGAAGAGGGGGGGGAGCACATTCCACTTCAAAACAAACTGAACTCGAAATCATCAAGGGCGGATACAAGGGAGAAGCGACGGGGGCGATCGCTCCTGGCTTGAGGGACTCATCTCCAGCAATTTTTAGATTTTGAAGTTCAAAGCGGGCAATTTTAATTGATCTTTGGTGATATTGAGGGAAAGGGTGGGGATTCGGGGTTCTGATCTGGAAATTTTTCGAAATGGGAGACCGAAACATTTGTAATCAATATGTGTGAACAAGGACTAATGGAGAAAAAAAAATGGGCAAGTAAGAAAAAAAAATCATCTCTTGGAACATTTCTGGATTCGCCCTTGGAAATCATCCTCAAAAAATCAAAAACATTCCACCAACTAAACCGATAACCCAACCAATAGTTAGCGATTTTCCACATTCGGAACACGTCCACCCACCCCCTCGTCTCGTTTAATTAATAACCTCCGCCGCTTTCTGGCTGATTGAAATCAATTAATAGTGCGATGTCGGAAGTATCGATCGACGAAACCGATCAAACTATGAACTACAAAAGTACCACGGGGTTACATTACTATAATTAGACAATTACCATTCCCTCCACGGTCTGGAACGGTTTTAAGCATTCTACTCGGGCGCTTTTAGAACTTTGGAATGCCTGGAATGCGTAATCTATGTTTTTTCCAACTTCTGACAGAATTTCGCGAACAACAAGACGACGGCGGCGGAAAACGCACGGCATAATAACAGAAAGATTATTTTGCTTTTTTTTATTTATTTTGTGCTTATTTCCCCCTAACTGTTGTTTATCCCGCCGGGTTGTTTTTCTCCGATGCGGTGCTTTTTTTTTTTCCCTGTTGATAATATTTCGAGAAACGAGTTTTTCAAGAGCTGTTTTTTTCTCTTTCGGAGGCCTTGCGTCATGAATCCATTAGAGGAAAATCAATATGGCATTTTTTTTTATTATTATTTCCATATACTTTTATTTTATTATTCATTATTGGGATAGAAATAAAATAGTTAGCTTTGAAATGGAGACGCTGCTTCAAAGAGAAATGGAGTCGGATTTTCGATGAAATTGGTGATTATTCTGCGATTAATGCAGGTGTTTCATGAAACTTTGAGTGTTCCTAATTTTTTAACTTGCACCTCTTTAATAATAATATACTAGTAATTTAATAATAATAAATATTATCTGTTGGAACAGTCTATTTCATTGCAGCAGGACAGCATTATACGAAGACACCTACTTTTACGATAGTAAAAACTAAATGTTCGCTATTCCAAGCCTGCCTTGTCTCAATTTTTTTCAAAGTTATTTCTGTACCTCAGAACCGGAATGACGTAAGTCCAAAAATGGCGATTTTCACTTTTTTGCTGCATTGTATGTTAAATCTTATTCCACATCGGCCCACAAGAACACAATTCTATAAAATAAATTCCTTCACAATTATTTAGCAGCGTTAAAAGAGCGCGAGTCCCATCCTTTGCATGCATCCGACAATCGTTTTCGCCCTCTACTGAAAAGTGACGAAAACCGACGTACGTTTAGTCTGGTTCTGAGGTACAGATTTAACCAATAATGGCTTCAAAATACAGTAGCGTAGCCCAGTTTAACCCTACACTGCATCGCGTTGCAAATTGGATACATGGACTATTTTTTCCTTATAAACAGCAAAGTTTAGTCATAAGGCAACTCAAGCATAAAAAGCAAGTATTATGATCTTTAAAGCAATTATCACCATTTATCCTCAAAGTTATTTTTTTAAGAATATTTTTCCATGTTTTTATTACATTGAAAAATATGTTTTTTTTTTTTTTTTTTTCAAAGACAAACAAAAAACCATGCAGTGTAGGGTTAATTTGAAAAAATTAAGTCATCTAAAGTGGAAAACATGTTCCTTTGCTCCATCCCCTTTGGAGGAATTGGCGCTTAAAATCTAATGCGGAATAATTCGAATAAGGTGATCAATCTATTTGTACCAAATTTCGTTCAATTTCACGCAGTAGTTTTTGCTCTAGAGCGGCCACAAAGTACTAGTCGCTCGCATACAGACGCACTAACAGACAGACATTTTCCAAAAACGGTCAAAATGGACCCAGCCCTCCAAGGGCGGATCCAGAAATGTTCCAAGGGTTCTTTTGTTCTTCCATTTCGAAAAATTTCCAGATCAGAACCCCGAATCCCCGCACTATTTCCCTTAATATCATCAAAGATCAACTAACATTGGCTTTTTTTAACTTCAAAACGGCTGGAGAAGAGCCTAACAAGGGAGGGACGATCGCCCCCATCGCCCCTTCCTTGTATCCGCCCTTGCAGCCCTCACCCATAACGTGCAAATAGGTCGAAATTCGAAAGTTATCCCTAATCCAATATTTTCTTCTCCATATTAGATATAGGAAAAAGTTAAAAAAGGAACTTTCGATAACTTAAAAATTGCAGCCAAGGGCGCACCGAACTAAAATGGGGGGAGGGGGGGGGGAATTATTAATTTGCCGAATGAAGTTCCAATTTTACCGAATGATAAAATAGAAGCATGCACACACGTAGTACATGCATGACATTTAGTGAGAAAAAAACGTTAGGCATATCTTTTAAAAAGCAATTCTAAAATCTAAAAAGAGCAAATAATCTCTATGTTGTCAATGTTGTCTTCAAAATGCCGAATCGTCAGCAACATGTGCCGAATACGGAAATTATTGGGAGATCACAGTGACCTCCCATCTGGGCGCTCCTGGTTGAAGCATTACAATTATGGCTCAAATTTGCCGTATCGTCAGACGAAATTTGCCGGAAATGTTTGGGAGGTCACAGCTATCTCCCGTAGTGGCGCCCCTGATTGAAATCTTATGTTTTGTGTATTGACAACTTTTATGGTGATGGTTTTCCTTTAAACTTATATTTCAGTAAGTGCGCAGTCAATATGATGCAATGAATACATGATGCAATGTTATTGATCATTCTGTGTTGTAACAGAAAATTGTCAAATCTGGGAGGTTTAAAGGAAGAAAAAAAAATTACATTTCTTAAAGTGTGTCATCTAATAGCACAACAGATCATAAAAACGTATGCTTTCAACAACATTTTCCAGTCATCCGTGTAAGAATAATTGTAATAGGAAAGTTTTCTATTTTCTGTTAGTGTTTTTGCTCGATGAAAGTTGGAGAAGCGGATTTATTTGTGGAAACTATTATTTTGTTTTGACATTTTTTGGGCTTCGGGGGAATTTTTTTAGCATAGTAAAAGAGTTCAAACGATGGATACTTCGCTTGCTGCAAAATTTGTCATAATGTCTTGTCAATGTCGTGATTGCACTATTGGCGATGCGGTTCAAGTTTTACTCTCTGCACTGTTTAAAATATATATTGTTTCTTTACAGCATAATACAGCTAAGTTTACAGTAAAAAACTGTAAAATTGCCAATTTTGCAGTAGTAAACTGTAAAATTGATAGTTTACAGTAATAAATTGTGAAATTGCTGATTTCAGTTTAATACAGTGCATTTTACAGTTTTAAAGTGGAACCTTTGCTGCCAGTAACATGCTGTTGTTTTTACAGTATAATACAGCTAAAATTATGGTATTTTACTGTAATTAACTGTAAAATTACTAGTTTTACAGTAATAAACTGTAAAATAGCTATTTTTACAGTTTATTACTGTACTTTTAGTTTTAAACTGGAATTTCTGCTGCCAGTGTTATATTGTAAAAACAACAGATTTTTTTGTCAGTGTAGTCGCAGTCGCACTGCTTGAAAAACTGAACTACACAGGAATTTTCTATTATTTGTAGAAAGATCATAGGCAGGGCCATCTGAAAAAAGGGAGGGGGTTGGCGAGTGGGGAAATTGTGCCTTCGGTGCGGAAATATGAGAGAGCGCCTTAAGCTGAGTTTTTGCTGCATTGCAATTTAGTTTTCATTAAACATCATTCTTTTTCTTCAATAGTTGGTAAAACTCTTGCGCATTATGTTGAATTCATGTCTTTTTTGGTAGAGTGAGATTGCATATTCAACTATCCAAACATGAAAATATTCCGTACTTTTTCATTCATTATGCGCCCACTACAGTTCTTAGCGCTAGTTTGGTGGTTTTAAAAGAAGGCCAATGTTCATAGTGTTTTATAACTAGCTTGATATCCATCTGTGTGTGTGTGTTTTTTTTTGTGAGAGGGGGGGGGGGACTTGGAAACATTCGCCCCTTGCGCCGTCGTCTCTTAGAACGGCCTTCATCAATTCGAGAGGAGACCCACAGCAAGAGGGAAAAAATCTTTCTTGATGACTAAATAAATATGTTAACGACTGTGGGAGGATTCCAACGATGAGGAAAATCTTGGCAGCTTATTAGTGAAAATACTAATGAGAAGTTTTAATGAATTCCGCAACAAAAATGTATGCTTTGGGCCTTATCCCTTGTTGTTAACCAGAGAACCAACCGCATAATTAAAAAAGCTCAAATCAGTAGCAGTTAAAAGAGCATGTTGTCTTTTTTTTCTTTCTTTTTTTAACGCAAAAATTATATTTCGTCCTTCCGCTGTATGAGGTAGTAGTCTGGCGACATTTTAAGAAAAGCTCGAAATTTAAAGATTTGGAGAGAAATTGATGATGTCGGGCTATTTCACCGCATGCATGTGGCAAGACATCCATCCTGTCTGCCAACCCTGTGAAGGATGTTTTCCATTTTTCACTGAAACTTGCTACATTTGGCGCCTTTTCCTGAAATTTTCGTTACATTCAAGATCTCATGTTTCGGTACAATGTTTGGTTACAATGTTTTATCGATTGCCTACTTATTTAAAAAAGAGGTTTATTATTATACAATCGTATGGTTTAATCGTAAGATATGCAAATCTGTGTAAATAGTAAGTTGACAAAACTAATTACTTAAAGCAAGCCTTGGAAAACCTAGAGATCAAAGTAGCAGGCTCAAGATCAGAGGTCTCGTTTCCAAGCCTGCAGCTATAAAGATTTACCGAATACGTGCTTGTTAAATCTATGCCTTGGTCGACTGCAAAGCAGTTTACCATAGTTATTGGAGAATATAGGGACTAGAATAGGAGACACTGGGAGAAAATGTCCCTCCCCTTCAGCCTCGTATCTAAATTGTGGGAGTAATGATGACTGGTGCCTCCATCTATGAAAGGTTTTGTCAATTGTGGTCGTTCGGTGAAGGGGCGATTCTGGCAGACTTGGTGTCGCGTTACTTAACATCAATTTCTTATCGTTGAAAAGGCGAATGCCCAAACGCCAAGCTCATCCATATTATCAATCGACAGCTACAACAATTATAATTATTATAAGCACAAATTGTCGAAATATTGCATGCTTGTGTGTACTGGGAGCACAGAACCATTTTTTCAAGAAATAACGTAGTGAGTTCAACTTTATTTCTTGCATTCCAAAGCTTACACTTAATGCATTGAGGGCTCTTTGTAACCTTGAAATATGTCTGCAGGTTTTATTTGTATTTATTTAAAAAAAATAATGTTTTACAAGAATTGAATAAATACCGTTGTGCTTGAAAAGTTAAATAAGAATAATCAAAGTTTTAGCGAGCAAAAGATTTGTAAACATTTTCAGACGCGTGTTTGTTGCCTAAAGTTCACACTTCGTTGTATTGAAGAAAGGGTTTCTTGTAATACCGAAACACGTGTCTGCAAATTTTGTGCGCGAAAAGCTCTGATTATTCGTATTTGATTTTAATGCTTTAGTGAAGTCACTTCATCTTCTTACGTTCTCATTTATTGTTTTCGCTCGCTATAACATCAGTTCAATTCTTATAACAAGTTCGTCGCGTTTGATGAAATCGGATCTCTCTTCACTTCCCTTCAATTCCCGTGCGCGAAGAGAATTTCATGATTGGTCTTTCAGATTAACTGTCAACCGCTACTACTCTTTGTGCTTCCAACGGGAGGAAAAAACTCATAAATCTAGGAGACCCCTTTTCCTAGAATCGCGCTTTATTTTAGCCTCACCTCTGGAAAACCGATCTGATAGCCTTCCAAGTCGGTTACTAAGTAAAGGCCTTGGGACGCACCTGCTTTGGACACCTTCCAGGATCGATGGGAGTGTGCTCATCCCCAGCGCGTGCAAGGTGTCAAGGAGGGCGGTGCGCAGACGACGTTTTACGCGGAATTAATTTCCTTATTGGATTAGCTATGGGACCTTTTTCAGAGATAAGCGCGGACGTGAGAGTTTGGGATGCGCACTTGGCGATATTTTGAGAGAAGTTCTGAAATAACTGACTTGTGTTTTGTGTTTACGGCACGTGTTGGAATGTTGGTGCTCCAGTACTTCAGAATTTTCTTAATGGGGGCGGGGTGTAACTATGCGGAACCTTCTTCTGGTATAGACTTTTGGCCAAACTGGAATTACATAATTTGTATTAAATTGGAGTATGAACGAATAGATGCTAAAAATACTTTTTTTACATCAGTTACAATAAAACAGTAATTTGAAGTCTCAATATAAAACACCGTATACAAAACGGGGAACACTTATTTACCTGATACGATAAATCATTAAAACAAAAATAGTTTGCATTTTCAGAAGAAAATTCTATTAAAATCTATTTTTTTTCTATTAAAACGTCCAACCGCCGCCATGCTGGGTGACATTTGGCAGTTTCGTGCCAAACCTGGCGCCAAAACTCATGTCCATTTGGCGATATCTCTTCCATTTCTCGCCAAGCCCATAAACTCTTCAAACTCCGACCACAAAAACAACTTTCAAAAAGGGAGGTAATTTGAATGAAAATTAACGGAACAAACTTTAAATTCGTGCAAATTAAGCGCATAAAACCGTAAAAATAACATCCATCAGAAAAGAAATTGTTACAATGTCTATACCCATTGCAAAACATTGTTTCAAATGAGTTACTCTTCTGTGCATCCGTCCGTGGTTTGACAGGAAGAGAAAAAAAACACAATTTCTTCTCCATAAGGCTAGACAACCCTTCATTTCCTATGCCACACACCGGGGGGTGACACGTGCTGGCGCGAAATGAAACGGACTCTTTTGTTTGAGTTGCGTGATACACCTTCAAGCACATTGTTGCTTCCCTCGTCAAACCTGGACACTGACAGATAGGTATCCTTTTGCGCGGGAAAGGAGTGGGTGTCGTGGGAAGAGGCATCCTTTGATCTCTCCGTGGCCTTCGGAGGGGTCCGCCACCTCTTTCTGTCGTTCCGGTTCGGCGACTGCTGTTCGATCTTCGAATGCAGGGTCAAGGTTAGAAGCAACACGTTGGAAGATGGGCGACAGAGGCTCTTGGACCCACTCTTGGATTCTATTTCACAGGAAGTTTCCAAGGTTTGGAGGATACAATGCAATTAATGCACGATGGGACATGATTAGACGAGGCGTGTTAGAACATGAAATGCATGACTCTTCCTCCTCGCTACCAAATTTTTAGATATTGTGTGTCGGTAGTACCCAAACTTTTTTTTTCTTTTTGAGCAATGACAAATTGCTATTTCTTTTTATTTTGGACCTCAGATGTCGTGTAGTCCCTTTTCAGATTGGACCTGAAGTCTACTACAGGGTGCGTCCCGGTGCGCCACCTCCCGTAACATCCATGGGTCTCTGCTCTTACGCCACCATGCATTACATGGTCCAGCACATACACACATGCCAACACATACACATGCACGCTAACACAAGCACGACCTCTGCTCCTTCGAGTGATAGCGCCTATGCCTATGTCCTGCACACACATACGTCGGCCTACACAAACGACCGTCTACAGACACACGTACACGCCAACACAAGTCTACACACACACACACTTGTGGCATTTTGTCATTGCGAAAAACTTGTCTTGGATGCAAGATGTCAAAATACAAATTCTTTTTTTTTTTTCATTATTTGTTGTTTTTTGTCCACGGACTGCTCCTCATATTCATATGATTCACGCCGGTCAGAACACATATAAAAGTTAAGTACACTTTGTGATCTAAAAAACCCGAACTTTTTAGTGATAGAACAGAATAATCTTAGTTATGTGTTTTAAAATGAATATTTCAAAATAGGATCCATTTAACTCTGTACAAACGTTTTGAGTGGTCAACCGATTTATCCATAGACTTCTTAATTTTGCATTTTTCTTTAGCACTTGTGTCACGACTTCTTGAATAGCTGCAACATCATCGGTAAAAGCTTCTTCCGTTGTATTTTTCGGGAGCCGAAAAATCGATTTGTGTCTTTAATCATCCTCCGTATTCACCGGATCTATAACCGTGTGACTATTTTCTGTTCCCGAAACTGAAAAACTGCAAAATAGGAGCTTTTGACGATGATATTTCAGCCATTCAAGCAGGTGATACAGAACATTCCTAAAACCGAATTAAAAAAAAAAAATCCATGGAAAAATTGGTTGACCGTTCAAAACTTTGCATCGAGTTGAATTGATCCTATTTTGAGTGCATATCAGTTTTAAAACATATTACGCTGATTCTATTCTATCACCGGAGACGGAGAGGAAGAAAAAAAAAAAAAACCTTGATGAAAAGACGTACAGACCCCAATGTTAATTCCTTTGACAAACTTTACTTTTTTATATACATAGATTAATTTTTGATCTTTTCTGTGATAAAAACTAACTACAAATACCACTTATGTTTTATGCTCATATGCAGTTGTCGAACATTTTTGTATGTCCCTTTTTGAGTTAAAAAAAAAAAAAATCTCCTTACTCATGTGACCGCAATTCGGTATTCTCTTTGAACTTAGTGTTCCATCAATATCAATCGTGTTTGTTGTTTGGAAAACTTACAGTTCAAGTTAGTGGGCTCAGTAAGCGACGTTGTATAACCCTGTAAATCAAGCCTTCCTTCAGATACAAACAATTTTAGCTCGATTGCAGCCAATTCAGAACCTTAACTCGATGTTCTGGGAGGCCTCGCGCACACCAATCCACACAGCGATGCGCTGAGAAATTACAGTTCAAGTGAACGGTTCACTAAGCAATGGAAGAGATAACCGTCTTAAACAAACTTTTTATTAGTGTCATCTCACAGATCTCAAACCAAATTGATGAAATGCCTTGGATTAAAAAAGAGGAAATGGCGTTATTAAATGAAAAGTCATCCTCCGATCTTCATCGTAGCGTAGATATAACCGCTCAGGCGTCGCTTGAAATAATTTATTCTTGTTGTGTCGTAGATCAAAAGCTGTCGATAAATGTTATTAGCACCTCCGTGAGGATGAAATGTTGTTTATAAAAGGCTTCGACGCGTAGCTCTTTAGATTTGTTATTTGCGTCTTATAAGAGGGGTTGACGTTTGTCGCTGTTAATCTCACGGTTCTTGCGTCAGCGGAAGCGAAGAAGCGAGGTGGAGCCTGTAATTAAATCACAGATTGAAAGTAAGCCTATCTGCGCATATTGAAGAGTTGTTTGCAGTGATAAGTTTGTTTTAAAGAATGTTTACGTTGAACATACTTTTTTTTTTGCAAAGAAATAAAAAAAGTGAATTAAAGAAGCACAAAAATTTCGGTACTTTTCTGTTGTAGACACTTCACTGTTCTTAGTGAACTGTTTACGTTCAACTTAGGCGAAAATAGAAAAATAACGTTCTCTTCATTGCCAAATTTGCTCCTCTTTTCCTGAGGGCCACTATCAATGTTTTTTATTCCCAAGCTTTATGGAACAATAAAATTCTAAAAGGAATATTTTACTGGAAAATGTGTGCGACAGGAAATGAGTTCAAAATCTGAAAATGGTCGTCAAACCCACAATGGATTCTGACTAAATTGCTGTCAGAAACACTGAAAGACACGTATTTTGGGAATACGCTCTAGCGTGCCGGATGAGGGCGTGGGTTCTATCGACGTCCTTGATCATTTCTTGATCAAAAGATCTATTTTCTTAAATAAATGTCGCTGCCGTTTTTTTAAGAAGCTTTTAATTAAGAAGCTTTTTTTTTTTTTTTGATTGGTTATCTTTGAAACATACTTTTATATGGAGTCCCCCGTACCTACCACTACACCTGGTTTAACCAGTTGGATAAGGCCCTGAAAAAAGCTCTGTTTTTTGATCCAGAACAGGAGCCGAAAACAATCCTTGGCCCAGCACTAAGCAGCTGTTAAAAATGATTTTGCCTGTTGCAGTTTATAAAAGATTTTTCCAAACAATGTGAGAGAGAGAGAGGCAGACAGAGAGATAAAGACATTGATGGATTTTCTTTTTTTTTTTTTTTTGTCTTCTAAGTATTTAAAAAAAGTAAAACTAATGTGCAGTTTTAATTTGTACTACTTAAATAAATTGTCCAGGAAAGAAGATGGCAATTTCTGAACCAGGATTATTTATTCTGAACCAGAGAACCAAAACTAATTATTACAAGAAACTAAATCGATCAATATCATTTAGTTGTAATATTCAATTTGCTTCTGAAATAAATGTTTTCGATGTGCAGTAGCATTATATATAGTTTTTGAAAAACCCACTTCACCGACTGGGTGGATTTTTTTATGTAGGCCCTCCTGAAAAAACTTGGGTGGCTTTTTTCAGGCCTGGCCCGCTGCGGCAAACACAGAAACGAAGGTGCTAAATTCTTTTGACTTTCTAATAATGTTGTTACTGTAAACAAAGTCATTACACACCAGCTGAGTTCAAAAACAATTTTGCAAAACTGTCTGTGAAAGTACTATTTTACTGAAAAATGTTTTGAATTCCTGTGGGAAATAGCCTCAAAGTTCAAAACAACCATTTCTAACAAATTGCATGCATAATATGACAGAAGTCATCTGTTTTTCGAGAATATACGCAAGGACAGGTCGGAGCTGGGCGTGGATTATAGTGACGTCAATGCAAATGATTTGGAAAGCAGTAAAAAAACACTACCACTGTAAAAGAGTTTCAGAAAATGAATTCGATATCATCGACATTAAGATCGCTTTCTCTTCTCACACCTGCTGCCTTCCTTCCCTGTCTTTTACTGGACTCCTGCTCCTGATATTATTTGAAACCGCAAGGGCGCTAGACAACACGATTCGATTTCTATGCCATTCACCTTTCCCGCCGAGAATGCCGCATTTGGAGGCTGCTTAAATAAATATGGCGGCGGTGAGAAATTCTTTTACCATCTATGTGCCTGTAAATTTATCCATCCATTTATTGACATCTACCGGTTAATTTCACTTGGGGGAGATCTGTGCTCCTGTCGCTTTGCTAAGCAAGGAAAGGGAAAGATACACTGTATGTAAAGAAAGAATTGTGCCATTTGGCGACGTCAATAGCGTGTTTGGCTTTGACTAGAACAAATCAGTCCAAAGCAGACGGCGAATAGCATCCCGAGTGGTCCCCTTTCCCCCTTTTTTTATTTCAGAGAAAATCCCCAAAAGTGGAATAGTTGGAACAATTCTAGCAACCTGTTTGCTTTCTGTCGGTCTATCTTTTCCGCAAACAGCGTGTAATGTTGGGGAGGAGGTGGGAAATCTCAACAAACTTTGCACCCATGGTAACTGCTAAGACAGACCACAGGACTTTCGTTCCCTCGGATTTAACAAGAACGTACTGGTGGGTATTTGCCGGCGTCGGGCTCTGAACATGGAACCCTTGGATTCCGAGCTCCGAGCCCTATCAACTAGGATACCCTACCCCCGAAGCTGTTGGGTTTTTGCTCCTACTTAAATGTTATTTTGTAGTTCTTTCCACATACCCATTAGGGTGGGGCGAAAAATAAAAAGTTTTTCAGAACAACTTCTAATAGTTGCCAAAAGTTGTCTTTGGTGATAGTTAGCTTTTGTGCAAAATTTGAGAAAAATCGGTTAATATCTTCAGGGGGCGCTGCAATGTCAAAGTTTTACCATAGCTTTGTTTTGTATTTTATAGTTAAAATATCAAAAAGAATGCCTTTAGCTAGTCTCTTTGCGTTTTTTTTTACTCAAAAGATGTTTTCATGCATTAATATATTTATATTTCAAAAAAATCACTTTTTTTCACGTTTTTGTTTCTTTTTAAATGCTTGAAATATAAATATATCATATAAAATAATTTTTGTGAGTTATTTCATATGCTTTGAATGCATGAATATATCTTATGAGTTAAAAAAATGCAATGAGATTAGCTAACGACATTGTTTTTCATATTTTAACCATAAAATCCCGATAAAAGCTATGATAAAACTTTGCGATCGCAGCGCCCCCTGAAGATATTAACTGTTTTTTCACAAATTTTGCACAAAAGCTAACTATCACCAAAGACAACTTTTGGCAACTATTAGAAGTTGATCTGAAAAACTTTTTATTTTTCGCCCCACCCTAATACCCATATCACAAAGTCCTGTCTTTTATCATGATTTTACTTCTACTATTATATTTTTTGTTACTTTTCAAATACCGATATTATCGATCCTGTCATTTAAGGAGTTTCTTTTCCTACTTCGTTGTGCCATGCTACTTTCCATTTCATAATGTTCTATGTTTAATTTGATTTCAATGCCTATTTTGGTACTTTTTTAAAATACTTTCCTAGTACCGATATTACCGGCCTTTTCATTTTATGATTTTCTGTTCATACTTTCTTTCAAATGTCGATATCTTATCGTCCTGCCTGTTGTTGGACCTTTACTCCTCTTTTATGTTAATCCCCAAAATACCAATATGATATTTTTCAAATTTCAAGATGATTTCGTTTAAAAATTTCTGACTGTATACATTTTTATGTTTTTGAAAATCAAATAAATAAAAAGTGAAAAACGAAACTTGCTTGTCTTTAGTTCCTTTTTAATCCCTTTTATTTCTCCTGCACCTCCCCCCCCCCCATATTTACTCCGCTTTCCTAATTCCCACAACTTATAGGCGAGGATGTTTCTAACCTTCCCCCCGTTCCTTTTTGTAAATTTGTCAGTTTATATGATTGAATTGCTGATGCGTTGGCAGAGCAAAGCAAGGCCACAGGTGCTGTCATTAAATTTATTTTTTTTTTATTTTTTTTTGCACAGAGAAAAAAAAAAAGCAAACAAATCATTCATTATCTTCCACGTAGAAAAACATTCTTTTATGTTCTGCTGTGAGAGAAGAAAGGTAAGTACTCACATAAAAAAACAATAATGAAACAATCGGAGCTTTAGAATGGGAGTTGTTTTTCTCGTAAAAAATAAACCCCACGAACCGTTATGCTTTTGAAATAAATGGCCACGACAGTGAACTCCTCGTCGACCCTTCTTTGTAGAAAATATTCCCCATATTGTTTGTTCGCAGCAGAAACAATTCTCGCCCCGCCTCCGCACGTCACGGGCTGCGAATGGCGTGGGCGGGGCCTGTGCTGTGACGTCACGCACTGGGTCATTTCCTGTTTACTTCGCGTGCACCTGTCTCGGAAAAAGAGAAAGACAGGTTGCGGCGTTTTGCTTTTTACTTTTCACGACTTTTCGCAGCTTCGTCTGGGAGGATTTTTTTTCTTTTTATTGCGCCATTTGCGCAATGGCAGTGGGAAGCAAAAATAGCCATTTCAATGAAACTGGAGGATCAAAACAATTTTCAGTGCCGCGTCGTTTCGCGGCAGAATGGAAAGAACTCGAAAACAGAACATTTAGCTCTTATTTGCTCTTGAATTCGGTATGGATTTCGGATAATTGTGAATAATTCATTGGAAGTTCGCGAGTATTTCTCATATTTAATGGAAATCCAGAATTCTTAATGGAGGGACTGTCCGCAAGTGATGACATGCTTTGAGGGAGGGATGGTGTTAATGATAAACTTAAAGCGCGAAAACTCAATTTTTAAAGAATATGTTAATGAGAGCGTGAAACGTATCAAAGGTAGGAGGGGAATAACGTGAATTGTGACAGTGTGACACAAGAACAAAATCGGACCTAAGTAAAAACATTTCAGTGGAAGATACTTCTAATTTGTTTGGGTGAAAATTTGCAAGAACTGTGAGAAAGTTGATGTACAGTTCAGATTTTAATTGACAGTTACCTATTAATCGGCCGTACTCTGCCCCTTTGCCGAATATTTATGAACGGACAAATTTTGCCGATAATCAGCAAAAAAAAAAAAAAAAAAAAAATTAAAGCTCTACCTTTATCAAGAAACTATGAAAATTAATTTTACTAACAGTAAATAAATGTAATTTTCGGCAATCCTTACCAAAACGCGAACGATGAAAAAGTACACAGTATTAGCAAAACGAATAGTTCATACAGTGCGTAAAACTAAATTGAAAATTTAAAGATTATAATCATATGACAGTATAAGGAATAACTAAATTCCTGAACTTTTAATTTGGAATGCGAAAACATGAGTACTTCATTTTATTTATAGTCAGACAAGTTTTGCCGATCAAATGGTAGCAAAAATGTTTTAAATGAAATTACTTGAAGTCTACCTTGGACAAAAAGTGAAATACAAAAGATAATGCTCAGAGCTGATATACATTTTTTAGAAATTAATTGATTGTTAAAAATAATCACATCATGATCATTAATCTGTCGATTATCAACAGCCTATTAATTGGTTATCGGAATTGGGCTAATTTTCTTGTCGGAACATCCCCAGTACCGATGTCTAGTATCGGAAGTTAGGCGGCATCGGGACATTCGAGCGTTGATCCACGGGCATGAACTGTAAAACGACTTTTTCTGCTTAGTGACTAAAAGAGCAGTGAAAAGAAAATTTCGCCGTAAGAAAATGGCTGTTCTACGCAAGTAACGTGTTCTTTATTTGAAACGTCACCGTCGCGTCGTTTGCGTATGCGTTGTTCGGAAAGTATCTCTTGGAATAATAAATAAATGGAATGGAATTTATATCAGACGAATTAAATTTTCCCAGTCAGCGATTACAGTCAAGTTCTGAAACATTGTTTCTCAGTTTTATTTATTTATTTATTTTTCTCAAAACGTTCTTATTTTTTCCTTTGAAATTTGTTTGAGATTTTCGTGTGGACCAATAGTTAAGAATCCCTGTCATAAACCAAAAAAAAAAAAAGTCAATTTAATCATTTCTTCAAAGTAATTTTGATTAGATACTTGGTTTTATGATTGCAATATCGATATTATTTTTCGATTTTCCTCCGATATCTACCTGATATAACAACGATTTGATACGGCATCGATACCTAGTACCGGGAAATAGGCTGTATCGGATCGTCTCGAGGAATGAAAATGCGCACAAACGTAAAACGATTTAACGTAAACTTATTTTAGAGTAGACAGAATAAAAATTAACATTCTAAATGAGTACATTTTAATTTATGTGGTATAAAAAAATTCCAAGATTAAATTATATTTTTAACTTTAAAGGTTCATTATTCACAAGTATCGTCTCCAAGTGTTTCAAGTTAAGTAATAACGTCAAAAATCAATCCGAAAGAACCAAAAATAACTTTTTTTTTTTTAATATGGAAAAGACTGAATAAAATGAGATTTTCCAACCAATATATTTTTTTTGTATATAATTGAAAATTCACTCGATTTATGCCTTTGAAAAAAGTAGACGATAACATTTAATTCCAGAAAATCAATTTCATTGACCACGTCGCAATGGCTTGCTATATCTACCAATTGCAAAGAAAAGACTTTGAGGTAAAGGTTACATGCTTTTTGAAAACTATTGACTATAAGTGCAACCTTGATCAGTCAAAAATAAATAAATAAATAATAAAATTAATGAAATAAAAAATTACAAAAAGACAAAAAAAAAAAAAATTTGAATTCCGACATATTGAATTCAAATTATGTTTTTCGCAACGACGAATTGCTCTAGGTGTGTGTGTGTGTACGCTCCTTCGCCATCATGAGGACATAGGAAGGAGTAGGGGCCAGTGGATGTCCCGGGATGTGGCAGACTCCGGGGCCAATCCGAAAAAGGGACTGCATGACGTTTGCGGTACAAAAAGAAAACAAATAGCAATTTGTCATTGCTCAAAAAAGTTTCTTTCGGTTATAGACTGTTGAAGTAAACCATTGCGCACTAAACAAATATCGTCGCTTTGGAAGAATAACACCGCGACTCAAAAAAGCCCATTTTTCAGGCGAGCAATTTTTAACTTTTCAGAAACTTCTATCGCGCTTGTGCTCAAAACTATTGCGACTATTTCTATGAAACTAGCATTAAAAAACCCGCATTTTAATCTCTTTTCTAATGTAGCATGATTGACTTCAATGACATTTTAACTAATGACGTCATTTTAAAAAGAGTGAAGGTAGTTTGAGTTACATCAGTGTTCTCCAAAAATTGCTCCCTGGCGGTTATTTTTGACACTTTTGAGTTGTAACCTTGTTCATCATAAAGAGCGATTTTTTCTGAACAAAATGATATAAACATGTCATTTTTCAATTGTTTCGAGTTGCAGCGTTATTCTTCCAAAGCGACGATATGTGTCTTGGCCACAGCCTAATGCTCTAGACTAGGAATTTTGAATGGTAGCCACTGGTGACCAGAGTAAAAAAAAAAAAAAAATGGTCGCCATTTTTGTACTATCGGTTGCCATATTTTCAATTTATAGCGCAAAAAGTGAACCGGCTATTTCACAATGCGCTGAACGAGAGGAATAACAAATAGAAAGTGTGAGAGTAGAAGGGTATTTTCGTAGCACGATATTGTTTTTAACAAATAAACATAAACATGGTCGCCCCTTTTGGCGGATGGGGGATCTGTTTTTGGTTGCCGTTTTCCATGAAAGGGTCGCCTGTTGACGACTGGCGATCGCCAATTTAAAGCTTTACCACAATGGCAATGTAGACATGCAACCAAACTGCAGCCGCGAGTGTCGGATATTTTCGAGTTTTCTCAGTTTTCTCGAGTATTTTCTCGAGAAGTGCCATAAATTCCTGCCAACTGTGCTTTTGTTGTCGCAGGAATTCCAGAGATATTATTGTGCCCTCTCGTAGAGAGGGAAACAATGCTTTTGTCGAGTGGCAGTGGCGTAATACCGGTGTCAATGGCCGCTACGGACGCTTGCAGTGCTTTGGAGATGCAAATGGGTTTTTCTGTATGATTATGAATATCTCTTTTTCAATTTGAATAAATACAAAGAAATATTTCTTCAGTACAGCGGTGCTTCAGCGTATAGTTGCTGAGTAAGGTCGGCATTTTCCAATTTGAAAAGTTTTGAGATTTTGCTTTTTTTTTTTTCCTTTGCAAGGTTTAAATTTAAAGACAGCGCCTGTGGCCTTGTTTCGGTTTGTTTTCATTCAGGTACTGTTTTATTCACCCTGGGTGGGGTCTGGTTGCGCTAGTGCTCCAAACTTTTACATCATCTTGTATTTTTTAAACTACCACTTTACGTGTTTCTGAAATTCAAGATTATTTTTCACCCATTTTACGTTTAATACATTTAATTTTTCTTCTCTTGCGATTTGTTTCTCTTTCTTTCTTTACAAATTTTTATTTGATTTATAGCTACACAATTAAGCTTTGATTATAAAAAACTCTTTTATCTGCTGTAACTCTATTAAATGAAGTTAATTTTTTCCGCATGATGAAAGTACTACTTATGTGTAATAGTTGTTTCGTCATTTAAGATCAGGTAACTTAGCATATTTTAACTGCTCTAATTTACAAATTTCTATAATTTAACGTTCACATAATGCTTTTATAATAAAAAAAAAATAACGTATATATTTTGCGAGTAATATGAAAATGGCAGCTTTCTCGGTTATCTGAAAATTTCGGTTTTACGAAGACTTCAAACGAAGTTATCCTCAATTACTTTGGATAATTGAGGTTTTACTGAACTATGACACAGTGACAGCCGCTTTTTTGAATCGCGTTTGTTTTGAACAATTTTGATTCAAAAAGGCGGATAATCCAGTAAAGCTAGATGCTGTTCTGTTTTCGGCAAATTTGATTCATTACACCGGCAGATTCAATTAACCGGAGTTCACTGTATTTTAGAATGGCAGAAAAAGACCCTTTGCCAACATGAAACAAAAAAGTTGTAAGAAATCATATGAATTGTCCTTCCTCCCTTCCCGTCACAACTATTATATGCTTCATACCTGAGCTTTGCTTCCAAATTTTCGAGTTGTACAGTGCGAAGTGCGGTCGCTCACTGGTGTTCTAATTTCACATTAGCTACCAGTTTTTGCTGGCTCTCTTGGCTCTATAAGAGGATTTTTGCCTCCAGCTAGTTTAATTCCCATTCCATGCTGATGGGTGCATAATAAGCACGAAACTGCAGTCCATGGATGGTGGGTCGTGGTGGCCCGATCGGTAAGGCATCGGACTCGTGTCCGGAGGGACCCGGATTCGATCCCAGCCGATCAAAGATCCACCGTCTTGATTAATGGTGGCTGGGAGGCGTTAAAAATGTCGTGGTCACAAAGTCCTCCAAGTGAAACGATACCTCTGGGGCTGCTGGGCCTGGGGTTTGCTCGACCCTAGATTCTGGTTCAAAATTAAGAACAGAGCGTTCTTCAGGGCCCTATCCCGGTTAAACCACGAAGCTGTGATAGGTACGGGGGACCCTGGAGTGTGAAGTGAAATGAAAAAAAAAGTGCATGGATGGAACAAACGAGCTGGTGTTGTGTTGCATATTATTAACCTGTCGCATTTTTTCGCATCCTTAGAAGCTATTTTTTTCAGCTAAAATGGTGTTGAAAGCCGAGAAGATATAGTGTGGTTTGGGGGGGGGGTGCAGGCGTCACCCCTCTCCTCATTAAACCTTTTAGTCGGAAAAGGTTCGAATCGAAGCTCTACCCGGAACAGGACAAAATCGAACCTTTCTGGATTTCCGGGATGCGCTCTCGGATCCCGGAATCGTGGGAAAGCGCAGATAATTTTAGCATTCGACTTCGGGGAGTTCTCTCTGTGTTCGAGGGGGGCGGAGAGAGAGAGAGAGAGAGAGGCCTGTTGGCATCCTGCCAGCTTCTGGGAGGCCGATGTTTTCCATCGATTGTGTATGCACAAAAGCAAGCCCTACGTCAGAGCTGCTGGCTGGTGCAAGGCTCACCTATCCGACATGTTGGTTCCCAGATAGCTTCACTGCAAAAAAATAGATGATGTTTCTACAGTATATTACAGCTAATTTTACAGTAAAAAAACTGTAAAATAGCTAGTTTTACAGTTTATTACTGTGCTTTTGCAGTTTTAAAGTGGAACTTCTTCTGCCAGTATTATACTGTTAAATCAAGTTTATTTTTTCATATTGTCCCTGGTAGCTCTGGTGCAAAATAAGTGATTTTTTTTTTGTCGTGTGCCAGCCAGGCTGGCAAATTGGGGTGCGCTGCTTCACTTTTCCAACTGTACCGTTATTTGGCCGTGAAGTCCGACTTCCACAGTACACGCATGCCATAGGGACCCGTTTATGGGGTAGGCAACCTTTCACACAACAACACATTCACACAAAGAAGGGACAAGGACAGGAGAGAGAAAGCACATCCATGCCCAAGCCGGGACTCGAACCCGGGGCCACACCATCCATGGCAGACTGCGCTGACCACTAGACAAGGTGGCCGGCCAAATAAGTGATGATAAGGTGAATACAACACCACATTAGATAAATCTAGAAAGGTAACTTATTTCTCAAACTTAAATACAGTTTATCGGGAAGTGTTTCCTGTAACTAAGTACATTTTCATACAGCGCTTGTTTTCAGCGTGAGTTTACAAAAATGTTTCAATATACAAACAAAAAAAATCGCACATCAATGAGGCAGTACATCTGAAACTTAGCTATCATTTTTCTTCAATGCGACTTAAGCACACACTGCAAATAAAACGTTGTTTTTACCGTATAATACTTCCAAGTTTATAGTAATAAACTGTTAAATTGCTCATTTTATGGTAACAAACTGTAAACTTGCTAATTTTATAGTAATAAACTGTAAAATTGCTAATTTTATTGTAACAAGCTAAACTTGTTAATTTTACAGTTTATTACTGTGCATTTTAGTTTCCAGGGGGGATGCAAGGGAGGGGCGATGAGGGCGATCGCCCCTCCCTTGGGGGACTCTTCTCCAGCAGTTTTTAGATTTTTAAGTTCAAAAAAGGCAATTTTATTTGATCTTTGATGATATTAAGGGAAAGGGTGAGGGGATTCGAGGTTCCGATCGAGAAATTTTTCGAAATGGAAGACCGAAACATTTGCAATCAACATGTGTTAACGAGGATGCATGGCGAAAAAAATGAGCAAGTAAGAAAAAAAAATCAATCGAACCTCTGCTGCCAGTATTATGCTACTGTTTTTACAGTGTAATACAGCTAAATTTATGGTAATAAACTGTAAAATTGCTAACTTTACAGTAATAAACTGAAAACCAGGGGTGCCCATCCCCCCCAAGCTCGATGGCGCAGATTCCCCCCCTCCCCACCCGAAAATTTTCACAACCCTCTTTTGCTTTTTATTTTTACCCCTTTTCTTTATTTTATTTATTTTTTTAAATCTTATTTATTTTTTAAATATTTTTTTTTAATATTATTTTTTTTTTTTTAAACAGTCGACGCTCGTTATAACGACCACTCGTTACAAAGACCATCCCAATATAACGACCGGTGGGAAAAACCCCAACTTTATCTTAATACACTCTATGTTCTACGTCTTATAGCGACCACTCGTTATAAAGACCTTTTTCTGTGGGACGGAGATGGTCGTTATATCAAGCGTTGACTGTATTATTTATTTATTTTTTAAAATTATAACTATTATTTTTTATATATTATTCATATTTTTAAAGTTTGAACTATGGGCAGAACAGAATCGCTTTTTTCCCCTTCCAAACATTCCAAGCATACATACACGCACACACACACACAAAAAAAACAATAATAAAGAAATAATTTAAATTAAAAAAATTGATTAATAAATAATTTAAATTAAAAAAAATAAATTAATAAATAGTTAAAATTAAAAAATAAATTATTGAATAATTTAAATAAATAATTAAATTAGTTTTAAAAAATCCCCCCCAAAAATTTTGATGGCGCAACTTGCGCCATAATCCCCCCCCTGTGGGCACCCCTGCTGAAAACTGCTAGTTTCACAATTCATTACTGTGCACATTTTACAGTTTTAAACTGGAATCTCTGCTGCCAGTACTATACTGTTGTTTTTACACTATAATACAGTTTATTTTTTGGTAATAAAATGTAAAATTGCTAATTTTACAGTTCATTACTGTACAAACTGGAACCTCTGCTTCCAGTATTACAGTCGACGCTCGTTATAACGACCACTCGTTACAAAGACCATCCCAATATAACGACCGGTGGGAAAAACCCCAACTTTATCTTAATACACTCTATGTTCTAAGTCTTATAGCGACCACTCGTTATAAAGACCTTTTTCTGTGGGACGGAGATGGTCGTTATATCGAGCGTTGATTGTATACTGTAAAAGCAACAGTTTATGTTTTTGCTGCGCTCATACCAGTGATTCCGCGCTTTACTTTTCGGACCCAAAATGTCGGATAAGTGAGCCCCCCTTTTGTAGGAGCCTAGGTGCAATGGTCGGGCACTCAACCGGAGATATTGTATCTCTTTGTAGCGCTCCCAGGTTGTTTTGTCTGTTTTCGAAACACTTCGTTACTTTCGATGATCGCCGGCAAAAGCCCTTTTTTTTTAATACAAAAGATGTTTACTTTGGCGGCTGGATCATCTGCAGCATCTTTTTTTTTTTTTTTTTCAATTGGAAAGCTCTCTTTTTTTTCGACCTCATGAATTATTCTATTATGTCTCCATCATTTCTTTTGAGAGAGGAGGTTATGAAACATCCAATTTCGAACGATGCCGATGTCGGAAAGTTTATAATTTGTTGTCGAGGGCTGCTCTTCTGGAAAAGGGGGCGTGGCGGACTTGAAAGGCGAGTTACGTCACTCTCTGATGATGTTTTGGCATTTGGAAATAGGGAGAAGCATGTTCAGTGAAATCTCTTTAAAGGCTGAATGTGGGAATAAAGTGGGGAGGGGGGAGGATTTCGAGGTGCAGTAAACAACTCAACAAATTAAGAGGAGCAAAGGGTGCGTGGGATGAAAAGATTGTTTTTTTCCATCATGATTTCTATGTCATTACTTTCGGTTAACGCATTAATGCCTGACATTTTTTTTCGAAAGATATTTTGTATACTGGTTACAAACAGTGTTTAATGGACAGAAAAAATGATAAAAAAAATTATGTAAAAAATAATTTTTTTATTAAGGAAAGAAAAATCGTCCCATAACAGTTACGATAGACCCCAGAGGGTACATACGAAACTAAAAAATTTTTCTGCCTACGATATTATATTTAAAAAGACATTTTATAAGAAGAAATAAAATCAGCCATTAACATAAACTGGAAAGCTGGGAATAACTTTGAAAACTTAGCTTTTTTTCTTGAGATTGTGAACGATGTCATTTTTGCTAAAGATCATATTAAAACTGCTACAGAACACACTTTACAATGCAGCAATCTGTTAATAACGAATTGAAGCAATACCAAGGTACGGTACTAATTGCACACTATTATTTGGTTGAAATGTGTATTTGGGCAAAAATTCAGAGCCTTTTTTGGACCGTCCTTAAAAAGGGACGCTAGGCATTAATGAGTTAAAATATGGTTTTGTGTTTTTTCGAAAATATATCTGTCAGATTTATCTTCCTAATTTTAATGTCGCAAAATGGCAGAACGGTGGCCGCCGCCTATATGAATCACGCTTGTTCTATGCAGTTTTGATGCAATATAAAGTGGCTGACTAAATAAAACTGCTAATTCAATCAGGGTTGGCAAAAACCCGGGTTTTCCTACAAAAACCCAACCCACCCGGGTTTTTGTGGGTTTTTGCGGGTTTTTCTGGGTTTTTGTATGTTAAAATTTTATTTCTTATGCAGGTATTGATATATAATGTATGCAGTCCTTCAAATAAAAATATATTTATTAAGTTAAAGTTCTGAATTGCATTTAATCAATGTCAATCAATTAATAATTAATATTATTAACAATATCAATTAATAATATCATCAACCGAATTGTAATATTTAATGTGTATATTTAAGAAGCTTTGGACAATGGTTTCAGCTATGAACTTTCATCACTTGTCTTTTACGAAATAGAAGAACTGTTGCAAATAGGCTTTCCTACAAATTCAGGAATATTTGGGGGTGAAAGTTTCAAAAACTTAAATTTATACCATTAAAAAATTAAACCATTTGCACTTGTTTATTAATAGAAATAATCATCTTTTCTCATTATGTAGCCTGCTTCAATATCTAGTCATGTCATTTGCATGTTTTTTATAAGGCATATCTCAATGATAGGTGTGTTTCTGAGATAAGGGAAGTGTCTCCCCCCCCTTTCTTATTTTCAAAACCAAAACTGATTAATTTCAGATGGGGAGGGAGGAGGGGGGGAGTGGGGATGCTTAATTGATTTTTTTAATAACCTTAAGAAAAAACTAGGTGAACATTGCAAGAATTATAAATTTATTAATTAATGCTTGTCATAATATTTTAGTAGTAATAAACTGCGTGGGGACGCATTTTCTTTGTTTTTTTTTAATCAAAGAAAAGGTTTAGTGCTTAAAGTCAGTAGTATCGTACCTCTATAATATAGCACTTGAAAATCATCATATACTAAATGCAGTAGGGTTATGAAGAGCAAAACTTTAATATTCTTGCTCCAGAATAAAAGCAAAAATTGTAGTATTTTATCATTATTTGACTTCTGTGTTGAATCAAAATTATCATAAAACATTAATTAAGCAATTTTTTCCATCTACAAGAAGTTAATCAATGATGCATTTTCAATTTATTTTAAAATTTGAAATTTGCTATCAAAAAATTAATAAATAATAATAATTATAAGTATTTTGCAACAAAAAGTAGTATCATAGCTAGAAAAATTTTCTGGACGATGACTTGAAAATTGAAGAAATAATAATTATTTTATAAAATAAATAATTACTCTAAGAAAAATTATCTCAAATAAACCTGATTTCTTACTTATTTTTTATGTATAATTTAGATCAGATATTTTTACTTCCTTTTACGTAGTAAAGGAAGTATTGTGATCACGAAAAAAATTTCACTCAAATTTCGGTCTAAATTTTGACTTTGCTCACCCCCGAATGAATGTCGCGTAGTTTTTTCGACCTATCATCACGTGCATATGTACCTAACAACATACAAACAGCCGAAAAATCAATTTCGACCACCCCCGAGTAAATCACGACGAGTTTTCTCGTGGCCTCTGTGTATATGTATGTGCGGATGTATGTCGCATAACTCAAAAACTATATGCCGTAGAAACTTCTAGCTTGGTATGTAGGCTCTGAGGGGGGTCTAGTTGTGCACCTCCCCTTATGATTGCATTCGAATGTTCCCAAGGGGGTCTTTTACACTTTTTTTGGGGTAAATCAATGTTAATTTCAATGCAGACTCAAGTCATATGAATTGGCGCGACCACTTGGCGACATGTCGCCAAGTGTTTGACGCCAACTTGGCGACATATCGCCAAGTTGGCGACAAATTTGGCAAAAAAAATTATTTTTTGAATTTGGGTTCAACTTGGCGCTATTGGCGATATTTTGCGAAAAATTCACTGAATGATATTAAAATCAGCAATATTTAGAAAATTAACCATTGTAAAATATTTTTTGCATTGTTTTGGGGCAGATTAGGGGAGTAAATATTTGAATTGTTACCTTGCTCACTCCAAGCACTTTTTTAACACTTAAAGCAACTACTAAGAAATTTACACGTAAAAGGAAGTAGTGTGGAGTCCATACCAGATTTTTTAACTATATTTGTTGATAACTTAGTTGATAAAAACCCACTTTTGACAAAAACCCGGGTGGGTTTTTGTTGGTGGACCCGCCCAGAAAAACCCGGGCGGGTTTTTCTGGGCTGGGCCCACCTTTGTCAACCCTGAATTCAATCTTTATTGAATTACTGGATAATTGTTTTGTTTCTCTCGCGATTTGATTCATTAAAACGGTTCATGCAACAAACTACTGATTCAATTAATTGGCGTCCTACTCAGGCCCGTCATTTAGGGGGGGGGGCAGGGGGGGGGTCAATTGCCCCCCCCCCTCCTGACTTTGGGAAATCAATGTATTGGCATATAAGTGGGCGTAGTTTTGCCACTTTTTGGTAAATTTTACATTGTGTATGCACCCTTTGCCCCCCCCCCCTGGAAAATTTCGAAATGAACTCCCTGGTGCTACTTGTCCTACTGTAGTACGTATCGCAAAATACGCATTACGTATGAGAAGAAGTTCTCACTAACGGGATCTTTTTTCTTTGTAAAATGCCTTTGGTTATAAAGCAGTGAGTAACCGCCCCTAAGCAAAGGGCTAAGGCAGGAACATGCAATATCGAAATGAACGAGTTGGCGGTGTATTGCATGCCTTTGGTTGTCTTATTTGTCTAGATCTCTTTAATTTTTGCAATTTTTCAATTAATTTTTGAATTTGTATTTTTTTTATAGCTTCAGTTCTTACTCGATTCTCGTGATTTTTCTTTCGGCCCTCATTTTTTTTTCATCAATTTTAAGTATTTTTTCATCTTTTAAATGTTTTACTTTTTTTTTTTTTTTTGCTCAGTACACTTCCGATTGTTTATCCACAGAAAAAGGCTTCATATAGGAGGTAGAGAAAAGAAAGGTTTTTTGCTAAAAATAATTGCATTGTATATAAAACGTGATTTTAATAGTGAATATAAGAAAAGAATGAAAAATTATTTCTATTTTAAGTTCTGAAGCACGTGAAATCTATGAAGGAATAGTGGTTATAATAACGCCCTGGCAAAGCATTGAATTCGATAAAATACTAAGCAAAAACAACAAATTTAATTTCACTATACTACACTGCTACCTTTCTTGACAACAGCATCGTGACGTTTGCGTGACGTTAGCCTATGAAAAACGAGCTAGATAAAACGTCTTAGCCTACTTGGCGAATAAGAGGAGATCGCTAACTGCTTGTGAGCTCTTATTGGCTCCGCCCGTAGTGACGTGCAGTGTCAACTTAAGTTGCTGTCTAGTATAGAAATTTTTTTCCCCCGAGACCCTCGCGGATAATCCGCTTGCGGATAATCGAGTGTTGTTCACTCTTGATGCGTTTACGAAGGAAATTTAATGAACCGGCAGAAAGCTGTGAGTTGGGAATTTCCGATTGTTACTCGGCATGCATTGCAACATACAGCTGCAGATGACTAATACCATTTCTGAGCTATTTTTTTGCACCTCTGGTAAGTCGTTGGTCAAAATTTCTGCCTGCAACGATTTTCTTTTTTTTTTTTTTTTGCAGTTTGAAAATACCTGCAGTCAGCCGGCTTTTTGGTTCGTGTAAACGAGCTCTTTTCACTGTTTCATTTAGTCATCTGATTTTCCCTGATAATTGAAGGGGCAAGTGAAGAAAGGTGAAATGTGACAATTTTTTGAATTTCTGGCAAAAGCTTTAAAAAAAAGTTGTGTGTTTTTTTTTTTAATTTAAATTTCTCAACGGGTAAAATGGGGTCATATTCTTAGTTTCCAACCATTTCTGTGACTAAGGGAACATGATACTGATCAGTGGTTGGAAGAACTACATATTTTTCGTAGCGAACTACAACTACAACTACTTTCTTATAAATGTAGTTAACTACAGCTACAACTACTTTTTTTTAAATGTAGCGAGCTACACTACTTTTGAAATGTAGTTGCTACTTCGCTACTTTAAAAAAAAAATAAATAAATAAATAACAAGAATACACCGTTTGAAGATCGACCGAAAAAATTCGAAAAGTGGTTTAGAATAAAAAATTACCTCATTCGAATATGGAATAGAAATAAGAATTGTCTTTGAATTTATTTATTACTTTTCCTTTTTGTTCCTTTTTTTTTTGCTAAAATTTGTCATTTTTTAGATATTTTTACAATTTTTACGAATATTCGCCACAAGAAAAACCCTGTTTTTTTCCTTCGTTCTCTTTTTTTTTTTTTAATTTTTTTCATTTATTTATTTATTTTTTTAAATTTAAAAGTAGTTTTCAGAAATCGCTACAAACTACTATTTTTTTGTATCGCGCTACTTACTACGCTACTTTTTTTAAAAGTAGTGCGCTACACTACAAACTCCTAAAAAATGTAGCTACTACAGTAGTTTCGCTACTTGTAGCGCGCTACTTCCGACCACTGATACTGATCATCCATGGCAAAAAGTAAGTTTCTAAAATTGTTACATATATCACCTTTATCCATCCACTTGCCCTTTTAATTATTAGGATTTCTGGCTTAAACTTAGGCTTTAAGGCCACTCGCAAGTAATGTCACACTTTTGGAGGAGGGGGGAGGATAGGAAATTGTGACAGTGTCTGTCAAGGCGAGGGAGGGGATAACAAGAAGTGTGACATAAAGTATTTTTCAAAGGATATGTTTGCCAGAGGTGGCGCTAGGACTTTCCCGACGGGGGGGGCAAGCTTTCCCGACAGGGGGGCACAGATATAATTTAAAAATGTATCCCCCCCTCCGTCCCCAGTCTTTTAATTTTTTTGATGCATAAACAAAAAAAGTATTCATTTTTACAGTAAAGCTAAAATTAAACCCAGAAAACTAAAAAATGAGCATTGAAACTAAATGAAAGCATAATAATGTACTTTATACAATTTTTATTTTCCGAAAGAATTTCAGATACTCAAAACGAAAATGTTAAAAAGTAAAGCAAGCGAAAATTTTGAAAACAGGCTAGTTCTAAGAATGCAGGGCCTCCGCTCCCACTTATCCCCGTAGTTCTTAGGTGGCTGGTGTACGAAAAAAAAGGGGGGGGGGGTCAAAAGAAATGTGTGTGGGGAGGGGAGGTGTGAAGTCAGTCCCTCTAGAAGGATTTTTTTTTTTTTGTAAAATTGAGTTATATTATTGTATTTTAACATTACTGATTAAATGACCTCTAAAAAATGCGGAATATAGTCAGAAAACTCAACCAGGCCATGTATGACTCATTCCCCCTTACGGTTCAAAATTCCATTTTACTAAATAACTTGAAAAAGTTGGAATTTTCAGCTTGTTATTGGCATTTTCTTCTTTTATTTTGGTGAAATAAATCGTTTTTCAATCGATCATTACTTTTTAACCATGAAAAATGAGGTTATACTTTACTGTTAGAAATGAGGAGGCCCCCCTTGCCCCCCTGTACGAGCCGCCTATGTTCTTAAGAGTTATGATTTTAAAATGAAAAGCAAATATGATGAGGAATTTTTATGCTGAAATACAAGATAATTATGTAGACTTGGAAGGAATTCATAGTTCAGCTACAAAAACTGCAAAAGTTGGTAACTATATTATGTATTTAAAACTTATATCAGAGAAAGTTATAAAGTGGCATGTATGTAGCTCTAATTTTTGTAATTTGAAAGAAAGAATGGAAATAGCTTGATTCAGACAAAATTGGAATTATTACTGAGTATGAAGTGATAACAATTCTCTCTCAGCCAAGTTTAAATAAATGCTGTCATTCATAGTGTTTACACTTCATTTTTTAACCCCCGACACACAAAGGAAGGGGGGGTATGTGTTTGACGTGTATGTGTATCTGTCTGTGGCACCGTAC